>JAWNOD010000139.1:965000-1247500 GCA_035046225.1 Drosophila pegasa | reverse complement strand
TGCCAGCAACGCAGTCCTGAAAATGTGAATGCAATCCACAATTGTAAGTTGCGCCAAAAGGTATGCAGCAAGTTCGCCTGTGGAAAATCGATAAGATAAAATTTCTATACTGTAACTGAAAATGTGAACATAGATTTTCGTACATTTTGTACACATTAACGTTAATACCGTGTGCTAAAAATGGCGTAAGGCAAGAGAAATATAACCTGAGATATTATTTGAGATGGTTGCACAAGTGTGTATACGAAATTGGTATAGAACATTTTTTCTATCAAAAAAATATGTGCACATATATAAATATTTATTACGGAAGATGGAAAAGAGAGAAATTCTGATACGTGTGTGTGTATATTATATGCATATATTACATATATATTCATAGTTGCATCTATTTATTTATATATAATTAATTTAATTTACATATATATATATATATATATATATATATATATATATATATATATATATATATATATATATATATACCTTCAGAGACTCATATACACTTAGCCAATATTAAATTTATTGACTGCAATAGGAAAAGTAAATATTTCAAAGTTTAATGGAAAGTATCATAGAGATGCAATTTCTCTCAACAATAAATATAATGAAATATATGTAAATAGGTGAGGTAATTAACAAACCCGTTTTTACTCAACAATTTTTCAGATAAAGTACTTAGGAGTAAGTCAGAGCCAGATCTGTTAGCATGCATCCCAATCAGCGACGCACGGACTTCACGGGATTAGGGGCTGTGGGCGGCGCTGGAACTGGAGCTGGAGCCGGAGCGGGAAGCGGGTCCGGGGCGAGTGGTTGTGGCGCTGTGGGGCGTCGAAAGTCGCTTAGTTATCAGACGCAGCTCTCCCTCAAATCGAACGGAGATGAGATGGCCACAGCCGGGCGATTCAGTCCGCATCCGAATGAGATTTACTTGGCGCAGTCGGGCAAGCTGACGATCCCATTGGCCAAGTTTGATGACACGCTAATCAATGGCAGTCTGCCGCCACCGTCGCCGGCTCCGCACAGCGATTGCCTGCCGACAAGTCACAGTCACAGTCACGGCCACGGCCACGGTCACGGTCACGGACACGGTCAAAGCCAATCGAATTTCCACGGCAAATTGGGGCTTTGCAGTAACAATGCAGCCAATCAAATGCAACAGCTAAACCTGAATCACTTTCAACACCACGCCCACTCGCAATGCTATCCCCTGTCCTCGTCGAACTCCACCTCGTCGCTCTGCACAAACAATTCCGTCATGAGCATGCAGCCGGACAATTCGGCGAGTCTTCACCACAAGCATGTGGAAAAGTATGGCATGCAGCAGCACTCGACTGCTCCACGCGCCATGTCGCCCAACTCGAAATATCGCTTTCGAGACTCCTCGCAGAAATTGAAGTTGATGGAAACAATGAACTTGGCCACGGTAGCAACGGCCACGTCTTCATCTCCGATTCAAACTGCGGCTCAAGCCCCCGCTTCGGCTTCGACGTCGACCTCTGCCTCCGCCTCCGCCTCGGCCACGGCCTCATCAAATGGACGTTATTTCATAGCACCCAAGCAAGTGATGCAGTGCGATGCGTATGGCGGTTATCTGGGCTCCACGGTGCATACGCCAGTGAAGCGTTATGTACCCACGCCACCGCCAGCTACTGATGTATACTCAGACCTGACGGCAACGCCTCCCCTGCCGTCGCTGCCATCTCAGTATGTGAATATACCATATGGCTACCGGGCCAAGTGCTGCCACAACGAGCTGCAGCAAGGTGAAGCTGGCCAGGCTCAAGCTAGTTACTCGAAAAGTGCTCAGACCTACAATATGGCGCCACCATCATCATCATCCACGAGCTGTCCATGCCCCTCCTCTTCGCCAGTCTCATCCACATCGTTTCCGGCACCGGCAGCAACAGCGAACGCCTGCTCCCCGATTGTGGGATCCAGTACAAAGAGTGTTGGAACGTGCAGCAAGTTCCGGTCCGCAGCAACCGAGTCACGCTCCACGATCCGCAGCAATGCGGATGAGAGCGAAGCTGCTACAGCCTTACAGTCGACACTGGCTCAGAGCGAGTCACAGCTTCAGGCTAGGGGCCAGGTCCAGGGCCAAGACACTGCCGGCACCTGTTTACACTGCAATACGGCGCGCCGCACAACAGGTGTGCACCAGACGACCCAGACAACCGGCCCCATTAGCCCCGTGCCGGTGGGACTGTCCGTGCCATTGGATCTGACTAAGCTGAAGCAACACGAGCACGAAATGTTGCTGGCGGCGCAGGGCAATGCCATTGCGATAGACTCTAACTCTTCCGACATCTATGCCATGCCGCATGCCCAGCAGCAGCTGAAGATCAGCGAGAACTTTCAGCGCCAGACGCAACATCCACAGGACATGTATCCGGCTGCTCAGCTGGCTAGCAGTCATCACTTGCAGCAGCTGCAGCAGCAGCATATACAGCAGCAATCGATGCCCATGCAACAGCAACAGCAGCAACAGCAGCAGCAACAACAGCAGCAACAACAGCAACAACAGCAGCAGCAACAGCAGCAACAACAGCTGCAGCAGCAGCAGCAACAGCAGCAGCAGCAGCAACAGCAGCAACAGCTGCAGCAATTGATTCATCGGCATTCGTGCAAGAAGCGCATCATAATTTATTTGAGGCGGGAAATTTCACGTTTTTTTGGCGTGGAGGCGAGCACCGAAGCAGCTGACTTTGCGCTCTGGTACGGACGCCATCGGCGTCTGGCCATCCGACGCTTTGGTCCCTTGAACAGCAGTGCCGAGCTCGAATATAATATGGACAATGGACGGGATGGGGCCATCATCGACCCAAATGTCAATAGTACCAACAGCTACTATGCAACTGATCGCCCCGACATTTTGCCAGCTCAGGACTCGCAGCATGCGGATGTATCCGTTGGTCCATGTCGATGGCGAAAGGGTTATGCCAATAACGACTTCAGCTCCAATGAATTTGTGGAGCGCAAGCCTTCAGTGGCGCACATGCTGATGACGGGTGTGAGCTACTTGATAAACGTGTTCAACATTCCATCTGCAAATGGGGGACATGGCATCAACCTTAACCAAAGACGTCATCGTCAGTGGTCGCGCAGCTTTGCCCCGATCCATGTGCATGGCCGGGAGCTGGACATGGATGCCATGGGTGATTGCAATGTTGGTATTGCCGACAGCCTGGCTGCGCTGCTAGACGACGAGGTCTTCTTCGATAATCCCTGTGAGAACTCAAAGTCGCCAGTTAACGAGGAGAACACTGACCTGGCCAACAAGCAGAGTGGAGTCGCTGTTGGTGTTGGTGTTGGTGTCGAGGGTAGTGTTGGGGTTTATATGGCTGAGCGACATCACAATGGTTGGCGCACCTCGGCTCTGAACAGCACTGGAAATGGAAACGATCTTCATCTAATGCCGGATCCGCATGGCAATCACATGTCTCTCGGAGCCAGTAACAGCGGCGTTAATGCTGTTCCATCTGTGCTGCGCGCCAATCTGACATCCAATTTGACATCCACATCGGCAACAAATCGTGGAAATCGAATCACTGCCCAGTTGCTTGATGGCGTCTTAGAGAACTCGCGGCGTCCGCAGAGGCAGCACATCAAATACTTTTCGGTCAATGACTTGGACGATCGGTGCGATCATCGACCCTTCTTCACATACTGGATAAATACAGTGCAAATTGTTGTGCTCTTTCTATCGATTGTCTGCTATGGGATCGCACCGATCGGCTTCGGCACCGAGCAAAAGACCGGACAGGTGCTGGTCACTAGCTTGAGTCTGCAGACGGTGCAGCACGTCGAGCAGCGCAACCTGTGGATAGGTCCTCGCAACAACGATCTCGTACACATGGGCGCCAAATTTGCGGCCTGCATGCGGCGAGATGTAAAGGTCATGGAGGTGGTAACAAAAACCCGAAGGCAGGAGCGCGAAACGGCCTGCTGTATACGGAATGACGATTCGGGCTGCGTGCAGAGCTCACAGGCGGATTGCTCTATACGGGGTCTTTATCCAACAGTAAGCATGGCAAACATATTTTTAGAATTAAAGAACCATATAATTTTGGAATATAATTTAATTTGGAATTGGAATTATGAATTAATTAATTATTTCTTTCGTTTCACTAGAAATCCATATCGACTTGGAAAAAATGGTCGCCTGGCGAGTCAGGCCCTGGGGGACGGATATCGGGTTCGGTGTGTGGGCTAGATCCAAAATTTTGCGATGCTCCCGCATCGATTGCTCCGTACGAGTGGCCCGACGACATAACCAAGTGGCCAATTTGCCGGAAAACTAATTCATTTTCGCAGCGTTATCGCTATAAGGATCACACGGCCGAGCACATGGTCTGTGAAGTGATCGGACATCCTTGCTGCACCGGCGTCTATGGTGAATGTAGGATAACCACTCGGGAATATTGTGATTTTGTTAATGGATATTTCCATGAAGAAGCTTCCCTCTGTTCACAAGTAACTATGAAAAATCGTATATCTCTTATATCTACAAGGATAAAAATATCTGCAAGGATATAATAGATTTATGTTTGATCTATAAATCTAAGCTTTTTGTATCATCATCACCTTTTCAGATATCCTGCCTAAATAACGTTTGCGGCATGTTTCCATTTATCGCTGTGGAAATACCAGACCAGATATATAGACTTCTGACATCGCTCTGCATGCACGCTGGAATCTTGCACTTGGCAATTACGCTTATCTTTCAGTATTTGTTTCTCGCTGACCTGGAGAGATTGATTGGCACTTTGCGGACAGCTGTAGTTTACATAATGTCTGGCTTGGCTGGAAATCTAACCAGTGCAGTTTTAGTACCGCATAGACCTGAGGTAAGCTTTAATATATCTATATCAATTGAGCACATTCGTTTGATAGAATCCTTTGCAAAGCTGTTGCTTACAATATTCCTGGTTCGGAAAAACGAACTTTACTAGATCCACTTAGCCAGCCAGTTTAATCAGTAATATATATATATAAAAAATCAACAAAAAACAAAGAACAAATAAATAGATCAATAGAAAGTAATTTAGTCATTAATAAATAATAAGATATCCGATCATTAATAACTATATAATAACTATATATATATACATGTATAGCACTATATCAGTTCCGACTTAACATATAATTTCGTCAATCTATAGTACTCGTTAACTTACACAATTTTGGGGTTCCAGCTCTAAATCTGTGGATACCGTTTTACTCGATTTGACACGCCCCTAATGGGCAGATCTGTCAGTGCATTAGAATTTAAGTTATATCAGCTATAGTTTGTTATTTCCCAGATATAGTCCTTTCCACGTATAGTATTTCCCAGATATAGTATTTCCACATTCTATTCACTATAAGCCGAGCTTATATTCAACATTTCAATTGTCTCCAGCTTCATTTGCATCGAAACCAATATACCTTTTCCTTTCGTGAATAAAAACAAGTGTATCTACTTGGATATACCCAGACATATCCAGAGCTGCTGCCTCAATCATTCTCGGCACATTGTACCTCCCATCGAAAGTTGAAAAAATGATGAGATGCAAATGCTATGGATATTGAATCGTCACCTTGGCTCTGATATATATTTGCAGGTAGGACCCGCAGCGTCTCTGTGTGGGGTGGTTTCCTCGCTGGTGGCACTGCTTATATGGATGCACTGGAAGCATCTGCACAAGCCATACGTGGCACTATTTAAGATCTTGCTATTGACGACTGTACTCTTCGGAATCGGTACGCTGCCGTACCAACTGAACTTTGCCGGACTCCTGGCCGGGGTGGCATGTGGCACATTCTTAACAATATCCCTGGTACCCTTTGCCTCGTTCACCAAGTATGGGCGCAGGAAAAAGGTAACGACTGGATATTATTCGACACAATTATATTTATACAATATCGCTTCCCTCTATTTCGGCAGATAAATCTCATTTGGACGTGCATTCTGTTCCATCTGTTTGTCTATGCGACCTTGATAACAACTTTTTACATTTACCCCAGCGAATTTAACACGTTTAGCTTTGTGGACGATATATTTGGCGGCAGTGCCAATGGCAACAAGTACATCAGCCCCACTAACAGTAATATTGGCGAGGTAAGCAGCACCACCCGCAGATATTCCCAGACACAAAAGCCTCAATATTATTATCACCATCACTCGGAAGACATAATCAGGAATAGCATGGCGTTTACAGATGGAAATACCAGATCGGTAAATATATATATATATGAATATATATGTGTATATGTATATAATTATATATATATATATATATATATATATATATATATATATATATATATATATATATGTATGTATATATATTTGTATATTATATATTTATTGTATATTTTTATATGCACGCATTTTGTTGGGGCATGAGCTCATCTGATCGTTTCTTCTGCAGCACATCGCGACGGAAACGGACACACAAAGGCAAAAAAATGTGGATCTCTGGCAGGAAGGACTCTACACTCGTTCATTCCGCTACAATTCAAGCTATAGCGATCGCATTTACAAGAACATAGAGTCGAATCTGCTGTCGGATGCAAATTTATTGAGCCACAACAGGCAAGACTCAGTCGCCACAGCCTTGAGTAGACAGAAGAACAGCTCGCGCATTATGGAGGAGGCACCGCAGCCGAACCAAAATAGCCATACCAAAAATATCGAAAATATGAATGACACAAATTTTAAGGGCCTATAAATCTTCCATACTAATTAAAATAACACATTTATTTCAAGCAACAATAGCACAATAAATATGTGCACAAAATACTATATAAAATGTACATAAATATACATATATACCAACAACAAAAATATTGCATGTATCATGGTCAGTATTTACAAATAAATATTAAACCAATTTACGATTTATCAAGCAATTTTTCATTTTTCAACTTTTACTGTACTTTATTTTTTATATTTGTGAATACATTTCATTTTGTACTACCAACGTCCACGTCCTCCCCCTCCTCCACCTCCACGTCCTCTATTGAAGCCTCCTCCACCTCCGCCACGATTTGAGCCACCTCTAAATCCACCACCGCCACGTCCGCCACGTCCTCCTTGATTGCAATAACAATTTGTCATTACAGAGATATGCATAATTTGAGTTGTATACGTACCCATGGCTCCACCGCGTCCACCTCTTACACCTCCACTGGGCCCACCTCTCTTCTTTGGACCCTTTGCCTGTGGCGGCTTTGGCAGGAATCTTGAAATTGGCAGCAGTTTTCCAGGGTCAATGTACAGCGTTTGATTCGGCTTAAAACTATTTGCGTATATATTATCAGACAGCTTTATGGACACAGAGTAGTCGCGAACTGTGCCGAAAATTTCGTCAATTTTTCCGATCTGCTCCTTGTTTTCGAGGAATATTGGCGCATTGAAGTATGGAACATCGTCTATGTTCACCTTACAAACAAGATCGTTTTGGCAGGTATAATTGAAATTTCCCAAGGGAATAACACGCTCGGGTGGTCCCTGATCAAAGGCACCTCGGCCACCGCGGGAGCCGCCCCTACCGAATCCTCCACCTCCAGACCTGTTGAATCCGCCTCCGCCTCCGCCGCCGCGTCCACTTCCACCACCACCTCCACCAAAGCGTCCACCACCGCCGCCTCCTCCACTACCACGAAAGCCTATTCAAAAACATTTATAAAAACAATGAAAATAACTACAAATATATGTTTAGATACAATCCAGGTATAGAGTCCTACCTCTACCACCACCTCCGCGTCCACGTCCAAAAGACATTTTTAAGTAAATAAGCAGAAGCTTCACAAATAATATAAACACGTGCGACTCTTGGCGATCGAATGGTTCTGAACAAGTTCAATTTAGCGATGCATTAAACTGAACGAATGAACTAATTCATATGTCGTGGAGTCTATCGATTCATTCATTCAATATTATGAATGAATTAAAATACGAATGAATCATTGCTAATTCACTTATTATTATTTATAACAATATGTTATTGTTTTGCTTCGATTTGTATATATTTTTCCTATATGTAAGTAAAAAAAAATATTGACTGTATTAATGAAACAAAAAGAGTGACCATTTTCTAATTAAGTGTACTTCTCGCACTTATCGATATGACAATTAATCGGCTGAAATAAAATTCTACGATAGATAAATAAATATCGAGCTTGCTACGGCCGATAGAATACAATTCGTATTAGCATTGCAATTCACTCGCACAAAATTAAGGTAGGTGCAGAAATGACGTCATACACAATTTAAAAACTAAGTGATTGCGTCGCATGATCAAAGTATACTTAAACATACGTCTGTAAGTTAATAAAATATGGATAATATGCAATATTGTGTACTGAACAGGCATACAAACATATACACACTGTACCCGCAAATAAACGATACATTTTTCCAACATGTTTGTATATGTACATGTGTATGTGTGTGTGAGTGTGCATGTGTGTGCTTGGAAGTGGTAAAAGTTGTAATATTGATACTGGCATATCCATATTGGAATAACTTGGACTAATTAGTCAGTGGCTTGTTTTCAGGAATCAATTTACAAACAATGACACTAGGCGAGCCGCAAAACGATATACAAACGAACACCCAGGGTCACGAAACAGCAATAAAACGAGCACAGGTACAAACAAATCAGAGCAGCCACCCAATGGAAAATGGGAACTTTGATAAAAACAACATTGCGGCAAAGCATCAAAAGCAGGTAATTATTTAATTAGATGTGATTTTCTTAAGAGCTACAAATCTTCGTCATGTTACACTCAAATTGTCAAGCCACACGAATTTAATTAGCCACTGAATGTCGCGCTGCTCTACTAGTTGATGTACAATTGAGAAATGAGATCACTCACACACACACACACACACACGCGCGCACTTGCGCACATCATATTGAGGGAGGCACGCAACGAGCTTCCCCATCCCTCTGACACTTTCCAATGGATCGCATTGTGCGATGGTTATGAATAATAACTTTGAACTCAAATGCATGTGTGTGTAAGCGTGTGTGTATGCGTGTGTGTGTGCGTGTGTATAAAAAGTAAATTATATTATGCTCAGCTGGTCGGCTTAATTCACTTGTGAGTTTTTATGTGCGCTTAAAGCTAAGCCGGAAACGGAATTTTAAACCAACATTTTTCTCTTATTAAGTATTTTATCAAATCAGTAATTAGAACATATATATATTCTTTTTTAAAGTTTTAAATCAATAAATATCGATTCTAAACAATAATCTGAAATAGTTTAGTTATATGGATATTCTGAGCTTCATTGACAAAGATAAAATGTTTTTATTTTCTACATCAAGAGCGATGCCACCATATCATTTCTACGGGCTGCACGAAGCGGAGATCTGGGTAAAGTACTGGAATTTATAGATGGTGGACTTATCACGAATATTAACACATGCAATGCGGTAAGACTTATGAATTTTCATATTGGCCTCTAACGGGATAATATAGTTTGGTAACAACTTCTGTTGATCCAATACTTAGCTAAACAAAAAATGGCACTGTCTTATGTTTGTCATAGCTTAAAATGTCAATTCCAGATAATATCAAATGTTATAATTTATTGTATTGCAAAATGTAATTCTGGAAATAACTTTTATTTAGTTTTCCACTTGCGTTTTCACATCTATGACCTAATCTGATTTTCACAGGTCTTTGTGAACATTGTATGAGATTTCGCACTTAACGGAAAAGGGGCTCCAGGTTCCACATATTTATTCTAATAAAATATATATGTAGGTAGATCAAGAGAGCTGTTGAAATTGAATTGAAATTAATTTATTAACTAAATTAATGAATTATAACAGTCAAAAGACAAACAAATTTAGCTGTCTGGATGACGCTTTTTAAAACTATGAGAATTTAAAGATTAATCCCAATAGATTGAAATTTATATAAGCTTCAAATATAATATACATTTTCTTGTCTTGTACCTAGAACGGGTTGAATGCGCTGCATCTTGCGGCCAAGGATGGATTCGTGGATATATGCAACGAGCTGCTGAAACGCGGGATCCTGGTGGACAGCGCAACAAAGAAAGGAAACACCGCCCTTCACATAGCTTCGTTGGCGGGCCAGCAGCAAGTGATAAAACAACTAATCCAATATAATGCAAATGTCAATGTGCAGTCGCTTAACGGCTTTACGCCTCTGTATATGGCTGCACAGGAGAATCATGACAGTTGCTGCCGTCTGCTGTTAAGTAAAGGTGCAAATCCGTCGCTAGCTACTGAAGATGGTTTCACGCCTTTGGCCGTAGCCATGCAACAGGGCCACGATAAGGTGGTCGCCGTGCTTCTCGAGAGCGATGTTCGTGGCAAAGTGCGCTTGCCGGCTTTGCATATTGCAGCGAAGAAAAATGACGTTAATGCGGCCACGCTGCTGTTGCAGCATGATAAGAACGCCGACATTGTGTCCAAGTCGGGCTTTACACCACTTCACATTGCTGCCCATTATGGCAATGTGGATATAGCCAGCTTGTTGCTCGAAAGCGGCGCCGATGTGAACTATACGGCAAAGCATAACATAACGCCGTTGCATGTTGCCTGCAAGTGGGGCAAGGCGGCGGTATGTAAACTTTTGCTGGCGCAACAAGCCCGAATCGATGCCACAACTCGAGATGGACTTACGCCACTGCACTGTGCGTCCCGCTCTGGACATGTTGAGGTTATACAGCTTTTACTCTCTCAGCATGCGCCAATATTGTCAAAGACAAAGAATGGACTGTCTGCCCTACACATGTCAGCACAGGGCGAACATGACGAGGCAGCCCGTTTGCTACTCGACTACAAGGCGCCCGTCGATGAGGTGACTGTGGACTATTTGACAGCTCTCCATGTGGCCGCCCATTGTGGCCATGTGCGTGTGGCAAAACTGTTGTTGGACTATGGAGCAAATCCGAATTCGCGAGCGCTCAATGGATTTACTCCCTTGCACATTGCCTGCAAGAAAAACCGCATTAAGGTTGCCGAATTGCTGCTTAAGCATGGCGCCAATATTCGTGCCACCACTGAGTCTGGCTTAACGCCGTTGCATGTAGCCAGTTTTATGGGTAATTAGACCTATCTCTATTCTGTTCCTGCATGCAAAATCTAAAATGTTTTTTCTTAGGCTGCATGAATATTGTTATCTACCTGCTGCAACACGATGCCAGCCCCGATATGCCAACCGTACGTGGCGAGACTCCGCTTCATTTGGCTGCACGTGCAAATCAGGTCTGCCAACATACAATACCTACATATATATTTTTGATAATTTTTACTTTATTTGCTAGACTGATATTATTCGAATATTGCTCCGCAATGGAGCACAAGTAGATGCAATTGCTCGAGAGGGCCAAACGCCACTGCATGTCGCCGCTCGTCTGGGTAACATTGATATTATAATGCTGATGTTACAGCATGGCGCCCAGGTAAATGCCTGCACTAAGGATATGTATACCGCTTTGCATATTGCTGTGAAGGAGGGGCAGGAAGAAGTGTGCCAGCTACTCATTGAAAATGGGGCACAGCTGGAGTCTGAGACCAAAAAAGGCTTCACCCCACTGCATCTGGCCTGCAAGTATGGCAAGACAAAGGTGGCCAATTTGTTAATACAAAAGGGTGCTGCCATTGATTGCCAAGGTAAAAACGATGTGACACCTTTGCACGTGGCCACGCACTATGATCACCAGCCTGTGGTATCACTGCTGCTGGAGAAGGGCGCCTCTGCGCAAATAAGCGCACGCAATGGACATAGTGCCCTTCATATCGCTGCTAAAAAGAACAACCTCGAGATTGCGCAGGAGCTATTGCAGCACGGCGCCGAAGTGGATGCAACAAGTAAGTCGGGCTTTTCACCGGTTCATTTGGCTGCGCAGGAGGGACACGTTGATATGGTGCACTTGCTGCTCGACCATGGCGCCAATGCCAACATTTCAGCCAAAAACGGTCTGACCCCATTGCACTTGGCTGCTCAGGAGGGACACGTGCAAGTCTCCCAGACTTTGCTTAATCACGGAGCTAATATTTCAGAGCGCACTAAAGCTGGCTATACGCCTCTTCATATTGCGGCTCACTACAACCAAATAAATGAAATAAAATTTCTTCTCGAAAACGATGCGAACATTGAAATGACCACAAATGTTGGCTACACGCCCCTTCATCAGGCCGCCCAGCAAGGTCATACAATGGTAATCAATCTACTTCTACGACACAAAGCCAACCCCGATGCGTTAACAAATGTAAGTTCCTTTTTAATATAAATTTCACTTATAAGAATATTGAATTTTTAACCATTCTTAAACTTGTCCACGGAGTGGAAAAAAAATTTTGCTACTGTGCAATGTTTGTCCGTAGAGACTTTAAGTATTATGCCTACGAAGCATTTTGATTATGGATATGTGCAGTAAGGGTATGGAAAATCCTGAACAACTAATGTTGTTCTTGAGTAAATTATATAATATAAATTAGTACCCCACAGCCTAACCCCGAACTTCACAGTTTGAGTTAAGCTATATTTGTATAAGATAAAATAAATATATATGTATATATATAATATCATTTTATAAGCAAAAATCTAAGCCCATATTAGAAATCGACAGCAATAAGGCAAAACAATAGTTTCGCTGTTAGTGGAGCATAAGCTCCTTTACGGTTATGGTTAAAACCAGTCAAACAATGTAATGCTTTCATAAGGACGGGCAGACGGACAAGGCTCTATCAGCTTAGCTCGTCGTCCTGATCAAGAATATATATACTTTAGGGCTCTGTCACGCCTCCTGTCTGTTTCATACATTTCACATTTTAACAAAACCAGTATACCCTGAATACCCATTTTCAATGCGTTAAGGGTATACAAATGAATTAGTTTCAATGAAGAAAAGTTGCTACCCTCTAAATTTTTATATTATATATATATTATTAATTTTTTTCAAAACTTTTTCGAAAAATGTTTGTTTTGGCTCATCTTGAGTACGCTCGCATGCTATATTATTTATATTTAAGGTTTAGTAAGTAGTAAAGAAGGACATTTATTCCTAATAGTTTTAGGTTTACACCTCTCTAAATAATTGGTATGTTTTTCAATCTCACTAAGCGAAATCGTTGACCAAAAATCTTTCAATGTTGAATTTGTGTTTCACCTTCAACAACTTAACATTTTTGCAGCTAACCCACCGTTTCACCGCCTGTCAGTATGTAAATGCCACTAAAAACTCCCGAGAATTTTGGAAATCCCATATGACTTGTTTTACACAGATTTGCACTCCAGTGCCATTAACGATATGTCTTCCCAGCACCATTACGTCACCTGCACAGGTGTGATTGCTATATTAAGTTCATTCCCTCTTTCGTATGCCTATGAATTAGTTGTAGAAAGGCTATAGTGTGCCACTCCTTCTTTTTCGTGGTCTGCATTCATGCAATTCGGAGTTATGCAGCTTTACGTGCAACATTAAGTGTTTTTTAAGTCTCCTTAAATATTTTTAGTTCCGAAAAGCTGAAGCATTTCTTGGAATAAGTAGCTGCTACAATGCCGTTGTTGCATATTTGTTCATCCATTCATATTCATTTTCTCAACGTTTTACCGCACTGATGTTTTTTTAATATTTACACTAATTCTTTTCAATTTTAGAATAACCAAAAAAGAAACTTTTTTTCAATATATGAATCGATTTCAAATTAAATGTAAAGTTGCCAGACCTATTCAGATAGGCCACAAAAATACCAAAAATTGTGACCATTTTACGTTTATTATACCTTTCGTTAGAATGTATGTAACAGGCAAATGTATGCGTGGCAGACCCCATAAAGTGTATATATTCTTAATCAGGACGATCAGGTATTAGCTTCATATATTTTTTATACAATTTTGAATTTTGTTAAATTATGAATACCGGCTCCAAATTTCCCCAAATTCTTAAAATTAAAGTTCAGTTGCAGATATAGTCAAGATGTGAATGCATTTTTATCAAACTAAAAAATATTCCCACAGAATATGATCATACGCCGAAAGTTTCATTAAAATCCGTTAAAAAGCAAAAAAGTTACTAAGCAAAACGTTTGGCTACTTTGCAAACGCACGTGGCAGCAGCGCTAAGCGCACGCACTTTTCCTATGCATATGCTTGCATTGTCACTTCTCAGAATGGCAAATTGCGATTGACTTGTGCTTGAATAGTCTGCTGCTACTTTAGTTTAAATTTGCAACGTATTTTTTATACCCTGAGCCTAGAGACACCAAATTTTATATTTAGCTTTATATGTATTTTATGCAATTTTGAATTTTGTTATATTTTGGATACCGGCCCCAAATTCCCCAAAATTCTATGAAAAGCACAGATTTGACGGGGCTCAGGGTATCCCCTAGTCGGTCACGCCCGACTAGAGTTTTCTTACTTGTTATGCAGTGGAGTGGCGTCGTTGGTAGAGGCGGCATACGCAGACAAAAATGCTATATGGTTGTTACAGAACAGTCCTGAAAATTTGTATAGGCTAACGCTCAATAGAAGCTATATTGGCTATCGGTTACGCCCGACTAGAGTTTTCTTACTTGTTTTTTTATGCCAAAGATGGCCTAAACAAGATAAAAACCTGAAAATATATGTAATAAAACCGAAAAGAAAAGAAATGTACCTTTTTCGACACCTATACACTTTAAATGCTCTGCATGGTCCCTGGAACTTAAAGCGCTTCAGATATATTTTCCCAATTGGACACGCCCCTAGTGAGCACATCAGCAAAATATTAAAACTTTCCAGGATGAGGATATCCACGAATATATATTTTCTCAATTTCAAGTATTTAGCATACGGACATTGCACAAAATTAATATTCCGTTTTAACTACCAATAATTATTGATAACATTTGGAACTTGATGCTATCTATTTTTTCTCTCTACTTGCTAGACATCTTAAGTAAACATTTACATCTATTTTTAAATAGACTCTTTTTATTTACCATATACACACAGTCCACATTATATATAAATAAGAATGTCTACATGTGCCATACACCACACACAAGCACACACACACTGTATTGAATTGATGAGTTCAAAGAGAAAATCTACAATTGATTAAACAAACATTTGACTCTCTCTTTTACTATCGATCCGATACTCTCTATCCCGACATCACGCGATCTCTTATTCATACTCTTTATCTATAAATATAGATGCATAACTCTTTCTCTCTCTCTCTCTCTCTATTTTGCTCTATGAGTATGACGTGTGCATGATAATAATATTGAATATTGGAATTAGTCATGCCAAGGTGCTCTCTTATATCTCAAAATTCGGGCGTTGTTCGGAAAATGCCAAACAGTTTAATATATGTTCCAAAGTTGCTCGCTTCTTTATATAGTTGTCAGTAAAAAAGAGTTTTTTTATAAAACCAAAAAAAAATTTCTTAGTTTTTTTCGTATTTATAGGTTATCTTATCTGTTCGTTTCATTCCAGAATGGTCAAACAGCTTTAAATATCGCTCATAACTTGGGCTACGTTACCGCTGTAGAGACTCTAAAGATTGTAACGGAAACATCGGTAATTAATACTGCAACCGGAGTGCTCGAGGAAAAATATAAAGTTGTTGCACCGGAATTTATGCACGAGACGCTTCTCTCTGATTCTGAAGACGAAGGCGGAGACGAACTGTTAGATCACAATCAATACAAATATATGGCGACCGATGACTTGAAGGCCACCAATGATCATGATAACCAAAACTTTGATACGACAAATGCAGAGCAAGATCAGTTGGATGGTCTAGGCGGCCGAGCTATTGAAAGAGGTGATTACAGAAATATGATTTCACTAGTTCATTAAATATATGTATCCCAAATTATTGAACGTGCTCTATAGAAATAACCAGAACCAGTGAGGCAGCTGTAAGTGCATCTCCAATGGACCGACAGATTGATAATGTGGTTATCGTACGACCACCCGTTCATCTGGGGTATGTACATTCATGCATATATATATATATATATATATATATATATATATATATATATCATTTTAAATATACATTATCGTAAGACTTTAAAATTAATAAATAAATAATAGTTTAATAAATCCATTTCATGTTTAAGACATTTAAGTCGCAAATAAAACAATCTCAGAATGGGAAAATTTCAAATTTGACGTATAGGCTGGCATTTTCAAGCAAGTTTTGGACATTATTTATCATGTAAAAATTCTTTAATGCAGTTCTTTAGAAAAATTTAGTCCAAAGCAAAGAAAAATATTTTTGTGGATTATAAAAGTTGTATATTAATTCCATGTGTCTTATATTAATTCTATGGATTTCGTTTGGTTTATGTATTGCAGATTCCTTGTGTCCTTCCTAGTTGATGCGCGTGGCGGTTCAATGCGTGGCTGCCGACACAGTGGAGTTCGGATAATCGTGCCACCCAAAGCGTGCTCAGAACCAACCCGCATAACTTGCCGCTATGTCAAACCGCAGCGAGTGGCTAATCCGCCGCCATTGATGGAGGGCGAAGCGTTGGTGAGTCGCATTTTAGAAATGTCCCCAGTCGAGGGAAAGTTTCTAAGGTACGTAAATTAATTTTGATTTAGTATTTACCTCAATGAGAGTATCCAACAACTATTCTATCAAATTTAATTTACTTTATTACATTTTAAAGCCCTATTGTACTTGAAGTGCCGCACTTTGGATCGCTGCGCGACAAGGAGCGTGAGATAATCATTTTGAGATCGGACAATGGCGAAAGTTGGCGCGAGCATAGTGTCTATGAGGACGAGGGTAATTTACTGGAGACCTTGAAAGAAACAATGGAAGCTGATGTAAATCCACTGGAAGATTTGCACACCAACCGTATTATTCGAATCGTTACACAAAATGTGCCGCACTTCTTTGCGGTGGTATCGCGAGTTCGCCAGGAGGTGCACGCAATTGGGCCAGATGGTGGCACTGTATCATCCATCGCTGTGCCCCAGGTGCAATCTATATTTCCACCTCATGCATTAACAAAGAAGATTCGTGTCGGTCTTCAGGCACAGCCAGTGGACTTGATTGGTTGTTCCAAGCTACTAGGTCAGGGCGTTGCAGTATCTCCGGTCGTCACCGTTGAGCCACGACGACGCAAATTTCATAAGGCCATCACATTAAGCATTCCGGCGCCGAAGTCTTGCAATCAAGGCATGGTCAATACACCTTATAACGGCACGAATGGTAATGTAAATGCGCCCACTTTGCGACTTCTATGCTCCATCACGGGTGGACAAAATCGTGCTGTTTGGGAGGATGTCACTGGTTCGACACCCTTGGCATTTGTAAAGGATAGTGTCAGCTTTACAACAACGGTGTCGGCACGCTTTTGGCTAATGGATTGCCGCAATGTCGCAGACGCTGGACGCATGGCAACCGAACTCTATACGCACATGGCGCAGGTGCCGTTTATGGTCAAGTTTGTAGTATTTGCAAAGAAAATATCCTCGACGGAAGCCAAATTATCTGTCTTCTGTATGACAGATGACAAAGAGGACAAGACGCTCGAGCAGCAAGAGTATTTCAGCGAAGTGGCAAAGAGTCGCGATGTCGAGGTATTGCAGAATCAAAATATTTATCTCGAATTTGCTGGAAATCTGGTGCCGGTGTTAAAATCGGGCGAGCAACTAAACACGAAGTTTCAAGCATTTCGCGAAAATCGCTTATCTTTCATAGTATATATCAAGGATCAAGAGCAACCCCATGCCCGCATTTCCTTTATGAGCGAGCCGAAAGTGGCATCGGGTGAGGCGCCATTGCAGCCAATTTGTTCGCTGAATGTGTCACTTGAAGCGCAAGATCTAAATCAAGATCAACTATATGAGAATAGCATCAATAGCAATGGCAATAACAATGCAGACCATGGCCTCAACTACAAAGATTTAATCAATGCCGAGATAAAAGCCAACAGAAAACCGACGGAGAATACAATTGTAAATCCAATAGGTCTCTCGTTAGAGGAGGAAATACAGCGCGCCGATATCCGCCTATCAGATATCTCTAATCTGCTGGACAGTGACTGGCCACAGCTGGCCAAAGAATTGGGTGTACCCGAGGCCGACATCGATCTAGTTGAAGCTGAGTACGCCGATCAACCTGCTGCCCAACAAGGCTTGGTCATGCTACGTCTATGGCTAAAGCAAGGGGGCAATCGCGCCACTGGCAACGCCATGGCACAGGCTCTAAATAAAATCGGACGGGACGACATTGTAGAGAAATGCATCTTTAATTTGGAGGTGGTTACCGATCAACTGGAGCGTGGCCTGGCCACGGCTCGCATGCAACACGATCAGACTTTGGTGCCAAATCTGGCGGATGGCCTAAATGAAACATTAAACATTAATCAGCTTAGCCACGAGGACGAATTGTGTCAAAGCAAAGAGCAATCTAATAATGGTAGCAACAACAAAATATTCAATCAAATATACATTTTTATATTTACATGTCGTTTCTTGTTTTCAGATAAATCTTGTTCTACTCCTCCTTCAACGCCAATTGAAATCAACAGCGAGTCGCAGGAATATCAGTATAATATTCCAATGTCGATTCCTGAAAATGTGAAAGAAATAATTGACGAACCAATAGGTAAGGCATTCAATTCAATACGTTTTCTAACTTTCCCATTTATGGTGTGTATTTCTATTTATTTGAATTTAGTTATTGAAGCTGAGGATAATTTAATTAAAACCTTGAACGTGAAAGATATTGCAAAGATTCCCCAATCAACTGAAGATAAGCTATTGCAGACGCTGGCGGAGAAAGGCCAACACCCAACCACTGATACAAAGTGGGCCGGCGATTTAAATGTTTTGCAAGAGGAAAATATAAGGAAAGCACATATAGCAAACCTAGATTCAGAGATGAAGAACAATGTGTTAAAGAAAATATCAGAAGATTGAAGTGTTTGTAACTAGTTTTCAAGTTATGGGTTTATTTATTTATTTATGTATGTATGTTCTCTCCTTTTATTTGGCAACAGCAACAAACGAAGATAATGTAGTATATGCTATACATAATACAAATGTATCCAATAGTGACTCCCTTTTATTATTTTTGTCTATAGTTTTTAAAAAAACAAAATTTGCATCTATTCTCTTGTCTCTTTCAAGAGACAGTCTATTATTTTTTAAACTACGCATGCTAAAATATTGACAACTGCAATGTGTTGTCTAGCAATATTTATTCACAATGTATAATTAATTTGTCATTCGTGTGTTTTGCATAACAAACATATTTGATACTTTTTACTCAGCAAATTAAACTTGAGTTTTTAATTCGCAATATTGTGTTTCCAGAATAAAATTGTTGAACGATAATTGTAGCAAAAGTTTTTTCATTAAAGAAGAGTTGCGGGACGTCAAACACTAATAATTCAATTTTATCGTGAATAAATAACGGTGAGCAAATCAGAAGCATTTTTCATTTTTTTTTTTCAACGTTTTAATGAAAGGCGTGAATCCGGCTCATCAAACGGACTCAATCTAAGGTGCATTTTTATACACGGCACATTTTGATAGGGTGAAAAAGAAGACAAATTACATACTGCTGAGATCATCGATATTCAATTACAATTAAAATACAAATTTCAAAAAATGGTGTTTTAAATTGTTAAAACACAATTTGTTAAAATTTGATTTTTAAATTTATGAATTTATCGAATACATTTTTATGCAAGTTGATTTGTCGATATCAATGTAGCCCTACGACAAAATACTAATAATAAAAAATACATTTAGTTAGTATATTGTCGCAGACAACTCGATAGCATGGCAAAATGAATTATCGGATTGTTTTCGATAGCATGTGACCGTGTATCTTTTCGCAGTATTACGCACACACATGCATCATTCTGAAACTATGTACACGTATTTAGATATACGAGCATATGTGCTCATACATATATGAAGACACACACACATACATTTCTTGCAACCGCAGAAAACGCGTGGAAGTGTGAAAGGCTCAACCAAAAGTTCCTTAAAACATAAATTAAAAAGTAATATTTAATGATAATAAATATTAGACGTATTATGGGAGAGATCTGGCACGTGCGCATAGGATTTACACATATGTATATGAAGGTTTGTTTAGCGGTGTCTCATAAAAGGCCAACATTTTTTTTACACATGAGTTCATATACACACCTGCATGTGTGTGTGTGCAAATTTTAGTTATGTCACTTTAAGTACCGCATGACTCAATGCTCACGTTGCAGCTACATATCTGTTTAATTTTCATGTGTGACGGTTAGATTATTTTCTAGCTATCCAACTTTGTATGTTTTAAAGTTGTACCAAAGTAAAGCGTTCAATGTACAACGGCAGTTTGTGATTTCAACAAATGTGTAGTATATATGTATGTATGCTCACAGATACACACACACATGTGCGTGCGCTATCATGGGTGCACTATCATGAGTGCATATCACACCACCACTACACTCTCATGTGCAACGGCACATCGTTATCGATTATTCGAAAATCGAATTTAGCGCACAGAAAGGGCCAGTCCAATGCAATTTCTCATTTTTCCACTTCCAATGAATTGTATAATAACAGACTTATCCATTTCAGACTATCTACAGTGTAAAGCCTGCATGCATAGGCATATGAAGAAAAAAAAACACATGTTGTTCGCTTGGATATAAAGAGACGAGAGCAAACGTCGCCTAATGCATTATCGCGATGAGTATGTCGTTCATTGCTACTCATCAAGGAATGAGCGTAAAGAACAGTTATTTTCCAGTTATAAAACAACTTGAATACAAAACAACGGTCCTTAAGCGTCAAATTAATCAATCAACGTTGCCGTTAGAGCCACGCGCAAAATTATATAAACTTTAAAGAATTCTTAGTTCTTCAACTAATATTTGATCAATTTAAGCAAACAAAACAATCAGTTCAGTGTGTGTGAGATTTTTGTGAAATCGAAAGTTGGAATTGCTATCAATATATAGATAATCAGAAGTGTATGTACTTGGTTAGATGCACAGATCCATTGTGCAATTGAGACGACGCGGACTTGGTATTTCTACATATACATATTCAGAACTTTGGCACTCCATCGGGTTGTCAGAGCAACAAGTATTGCCTTTCAGTCAGAACGTAATGAATTCAGTTCAAAGTGCAACCGAGCAGCAGCAGCACATCGGGTCATTTAAGAGAAGGTTGCGCAAACGCCGAGGCGGTGCTGGCGGCGACGGAGACGGCGCTGGCGTCCTGATTGATTTGACTCTGCCTCAGAAGGAGTACGTCAAGCAATTCTACTTTGAGAAGCGTGTAGGCAGCGGAGGGCAACGAAAGCAACAACTGGCCGCGGCGTGGCGTCTGCTCCTGGTCAATGCCAGCGCAAACTTTGGATGATTAAAGATACTTTCCGGGCCCTGTGATCTGTGCCAGGGTGGCCTCAATTGGAAGTGGACTGCCGGACTTCACTCGCTGCGCCTACGTAAGAGAAAACGCCTAAAAGCGATTTGCATTTGAGATCGTCGTGCCTACTCAAGTCCATCATGCCATATAATTCCATTGATTTTCAACGTATCTGAATCGCTTGCAAAGATGCAAAGACGCCCGACTTATACGCTCTTCAAATACGCTGCTCGATTCCAATTGTCGCTAAACAGGCAGACCCAAGAGCTGTGCAGCTGACATAACAGCTGGCCTTTTGTATCAGGTATCACATGATATATATATATACATATATATAGATATATTACAGGTGTTATATGTATATATATGTATATGTATATAAATATACGAGAGGAAAAGTCCATTTTGTGTGCCTGAAAAATAGAGAAAATAAGAAAATCAAAACAAGAAGCCAAACTAATAATCGGATAAACCGTCAACAGATTAATTGAATATAAAATCGGTATCAGATTCGCCTTTCGAGAATGTCTGGCAGCCAAAAAAAAAATGGCGAATGCATTGTCGCAGATGTTGTGCCGCCCGAGCTGTTGCTACTGCAGCCTCTGTCGGAAGGCAGCGCTCAGCTGGCCGAGCAGGAGAAATTGCTCCACTTGCCGCGAATCGCCACCAAGAACAATCTATTGAAGCTCAACTGGTGGCATTCGCCAACACAGCAGCTGGACGTCGAAGCCTCATTTCTAGCCTCCACGCAGCTCAACATCGACCCAAATCTGGCCAACACCAACGCCAAGCCCATCAAAATCGCCAACAACAATAACACGGCCAATCAAAGCAGCCTTAATACGCCTGCGAAGTCTATTTCAACGCCCAAGCATCAGCGTGCAAGTGCTAAGCATCCACCGAATGATACGGACAGCCCCAATTTCGAACCCGACGAAGATTTCAACCTGCAAGACTCACAGTTATTAATGAAGGGTAGGTACAAATATTTAAAATATATTGTATATTATGTAAATATATATCTCTTAGTTATATAAATCTCAAGTCTCTTATATCTATATGTAATTATTATATATCCACATGTCCGTATATCTATACCATTATTATTTGTCGACATGTAAATCAACTCTTTTCGGCTTAGAATTCGGAATATGAAAAATATACTGGAGTGTCCATTGGTCAGATAAAAATAGTACCGCTATATACGTTCTGAAAACTACCTCAATCATATTTTTGAAGCGAATCAATTAAATATTTACTATTTAGTGAAAGTCTCTAAAAAGTCTCCTAGTCGTGACCGACTATGGGATACCCTGATCCCCGTCGAATCTGTGTTTTTCATAGAATTTGGCGAATTTGGGACCGGTATCCAAAATATAACAAAATTCAAAATTGCATAAGATACATATAAAGCTAAATAAAAAATTTGGTGTCTCTAGCTTAAAAGATATGCGACAAAAGATATGCGAGCTATCGATTTTTTAAAGCAAACTCGATCTACACGGACCTACAAAAAAATTCAAGTCTCTATCTCTTACTGGGGCTGAAATCGGCGCGCTCAAACATACGGACAGACGGACGGACAGGGCTTAAACAATTTCTCTTGTCCTGATCAAGAATATATATACTTTATGGGGTCTGCCACTCCTCCTTCTGCCTGTTACATACGTCCAAGAAAACCATTATACCCTGATTTCCCATTTTCAATAGGCTAAGCATAAGCGCATAAGCCAACATTTTCAGTTAATCTACTATATGCATAATTATACTGTGCTAAGCATATACATACATCCATATATGTATATATGAGTTGCTTCTATAAAATTCAGCTAAGTAAAATATTCTGCATCGAATAGTCGGGGAAGATCATCACAAAATCATTAATCGTTTCTGTGGATACTGTTGCCATTATTTGTTTTAAGTTAGGATAAGAACAATAAGAATACATTGTAAGAACTAAAACACGACTTTTACAGTAAGTACTTCGTGTTTATCACCCAAAAAAATACATTTTACAATGAGCTATATTAAATATACTGTAAAAGTCGTGTTTTAGTTCTTAAAGTTAGAGCATTTAGAAGGAAAACAGTTTAAGCATTAAAATGTGAATTTGTATTATTTTTTGAGGCGCGCTCATATTATAAATTATAATAAAAATGTTAATTGTTATGACTACCCCCTCGCGCCGTCAATCTTCGACGTCCGTGCGTGACTCAGTTCATTTGGTGTTCAGTTCAGTTCATTTTCAGCTTTAGTTAAAAAAGTGCTCTCGCGATTGTCGTAATCGGCATTGGGTTTAGGTTCGTTAGATTCGGTTTCAATTCGTAATAGCGACAGAAACCTTATAGCCGCATGTTGATATGCCCGCAACAGAATTAAGTGAAATATATACATATGTACACACGTCTCTACATGTACATAGCAACGTGTTTATCACTATATATGCGCGTATTTATGTACATACATATATTTTTTGAATTTCGAGCCTATCAAACAATACAATAAACCGATTTCAATGCATTTTTACCACTGGGCTTTTTTAACAGCAACAGGTGGTTGTCTCCCAATATGCATACCAATAAACATATATATATGTTATGGCTATGTATATGAAGTTTATATATATTTTTTTTCTGTCAGGCACGAGGTCGGCCATTGAACATACATTTCGGACAAGGGCGAGTGAATTTATTAAATAATTATACATACATATATATATATATATATATATATATATATATATATATATTATATATATTATTGAGTGGCTGAGCATGTGAAATTCTATTACAATATGTGATTTGTTTTAATAAAACTGGACAACTCGTGGTCTTTTTAGTAGTTCTACTTGAACCGTTTTACTTTTATCGATTTATTATTCAAAATGAACATTTCAAATTATGAACCAGTCTTTTTTGTATTGAGAAGTTCTTTTATTTTGTTTGAGTTTTATCGATAAATATGTATGTATATATTTACATACCGATTGTATTAATTAACACAAATTGTTGATTAATTGATTGACTCGAGTGTGAATGTGTGTGGGTCAGCAATGAAATAATGATTGTTAAGTGGTTCGTGAGTATTTTGTGTGAGCCTTAGTAGAAACGTTTTTAAAACTTCAAAAAATGGCGAAAGAATTAAGGAAAAAATAACAGAACTAAGACTTACTAAGTTCGAATAGCGAATTACTACTAAAGCTGTTATGTGTTTAATATATACACATTTATATATATGCCTTTCCACGTATACTTTGTGAGGAACGATCTTGAAGAAGCAAATACGCGACATTTCTTATCAATTGTGTTTTATCTTTGTAAAAATGTAACTGTATTAGTGTACTAACTTGTATATACTTATGTATGTATGCATGTGTGCATATATATATGTGTGTAGAATCGCTAATGTCGCAACGTTGATTCGTCTGATAAATTGTCGACTCCATTTGCCTCTCGACCACATGTCAATTAAAGTGCTCTTGCAGACAAACAGTTAAACAATTGACTGTATGTGTATTTCAAGACAAAACTCAGTGTACCTCTGTGTGTGTGTGCGTATGAGTGAGAGGGCATGGTTGCTCTAAAAAAAGGTAGCAGAAGTATAGCTAAATAATAATATATCATCTGGACCGAACATTTCAATTAAATGTTAATGCCACATTGCAGACATTCCCTGATTACAAGCCGTCAACTTGTTTAAGCTAAACTGATGATGAACTGCGAAGTATTGCGAGGTATGCTAGTCAAAAAAAAGTAATATTACAATTTTCCGGTGGATGGTATGAATATGTGTATATTATAAAGCTACTAGATTGCATTTGGCTCATTAGACTTAACGTACAAAATATATATATTGCGAATTTCCATTTTTCAGATTCGAAACCATGCACGGCCATTTTGAACCCCGATCAGCCAGATCAAATGAAAATAAGTGGATATCGGCGGTCGCACATGCGTACGGTCCTATGCTGGATATGCATCATCCTAACTGGTGGAATACTACGACTGGTGCTGCATTGGTGGCGCCATTGGTATTTGCTAGCAACATGCCAACCGTGTCCCTTAGAGGAGGCACAACAAGTACTTATCGAAGAGGACTATCAGGGAAACCATAAGCTTTATTACGTTAAACCCGTTCGCACATTGGACGTAGAGCAATTCAAGTAATTATTTTTTTTATTTTTCCCCATGTAATATAATTGTAATCGAAGTTTTGTTTAATTCTAGGAAATTATTGCTGAAAATGGGAGAAGAATTTGACGAAAATAAACTTCAGTTGCCAGTTCACTTTTCCTCAGCGCATTTTAAGGGTACGTGAAGTAGAAAATGAACACGTAAAACAAATATGCCTATAGTGAACTGTTCTCGTGTACATCATATAATGTAGACATTATAAAATTATATAGAAAGCATATTATTGACATGGTTTAACATGGGCTTTGTTATCGAATAACTATTGTTCTAGATCATGTTTAGTTAACAAAAGGGCAAATTTTGAATGGGCTCATTATACAGTAGAATAAATAAAAATGTAATAAAATGTTTTCATTATAGTTTATAAGTAAAGAGTGCCAATGATTGTTCATTGTTATATATGTCAGGCACGTTATTAACATATTGACGGTAAATGATTTAATTTGTCTATGCCCAGGTTGCCGATCCTTACGGACTATCCGATGCAAACAGCTGGTGTACGCGTGGGAAAGCAGCGTGAGCAACTTTCAAAAGATCAACGGATTGGACGTGAATGTCTCTTGCTCGTATTATCATCAGCAACGTGGCTTGACTGCGCAAGAGCAGCTAGCACGCCGTATTGTATTTGGGGAAAATGAAATAACCGTGCCGCTGAGAGATGTGAAGACGTTACTCTTTCTAGAAGTTCTCAATCCCTTTTATGTGTTTCAAATATTCTCCGTGGTTCTGTGGTTTACATATGACTATTACTACTATGCGTGCGTGATCTTATTAATGTCTATATTTGGCATATCAATGTCTATTATACAAACGAAGAAGGTAAGACCAATAATCTAAAAGTGTTTATAGTAATAAAGGCAGCCTTACCAAATTTACTATCTTGTTTCAGAATCAAGATGTTTTGCAAGAAACAGTTCTGAATACGGGAAACGCCTGGATGGTTAACGCGAAAGGAGTGTCGATAGAAGTAAATACGAAAATGCTGGTACCTGGTGATATTATTGAAATACCATCGTCCGGTTGCACAATGCAATGCGACGCGGTATTATTATCCGGCAACTGCATCCTAGACGAATCGATGCTAACGGGAGAGAGCGTGCCAGTTACTAAAACTCCACTGCCGATGAAGCGAGATGTAATATTTGATAAGAAGGAACATGCACGCCACACTCTCTTCTGCGGTACTAAGGTTATACAGACGCGATATATTGGGTCTAAGAAGGTATTGGCCTTCGTTATAAATACAGGAAATATAACGGCCAAAGGCGGATTAATACGCTCTATACTCTATCCACCGCCTGTCGACTATAAGTTTGAACAGGATTCGTATAAATTCATTCAGTTCTTAGCAGTAATTGCATGCATTGGCTTTATATATACGCTTGTCACAAAGGTAATTATGGTCTATTGTCTTTCACCTTCCATTACTTATATCTTTTGATACATCTTGAAGATATTGCGTGGTACGGAAACTGTTAAGATTGTAATTGAATCGTTGGACCTTATTACAATTGTGGTGCCACCAGCATTACCGGCGGCAATGACCGTTGGCCGCTTTTATGCTCAAAAACGTTTAAAAGCGAACAACATATTTTGCATATCTCCACGATCTATCAACGTGGCAGGCAGTATAGATTGCTGTTGCTTCGATAAGGTTTGTTACAATAAACTGGTAAGAAGGTGTAATTTTTTACAAAATATTTTGTTGTTGCATGTGCAGACTGGAACCTTGACGGAGGATGGTCTGGATATGTGGGGTGTTGTTCCAAAGTCTTCTACAAATCAATTTCAAATACCCCTAAAAGATGTTAAGCGATTGCCATACGATCATTTTCTGTTTGGCATGGTCACATGCCACTCAATTACTTTTATGAATGGTGCAATGATGGGTGATCCGTTGGATCTTAAGATGTTTGAATCGACTGGCTGGATACTTGAGGACTCGAATAATATACCAGAAAACGAGAAGTATGGACTGATCTATCCGACTATACTGCGGCAGCCGACTCGAGACGAAGTCCAGTCATACTCAAAACAGGAAATGCCAGCGAGAGCATCTGTGCTGCGACAGAGCTCGGTAGACGACCTATTGGCCAACGTCGGATTATTGAAAACTGAGACAAATTTTGATCATGGAATCGTAAGAGAATTCCCATTTACATCCACTCTACAGCGGATGTCGGTGATAACGCGTTGTCTGAGCGCTCAAGGCTTCAATGTTTACTGCAAAGGATCCCCGGAAATGTTGCAACAATTGTGTGTGCCACAGAGTTTACCGAACGACTATACTCAACAACTATCGGTTTTTGCAAAGAAAGGTTTTCGCATTATTGCCGTGGCGTACAAGAGCTTCAGCCCAAAGGTGAACTACACAAAGATACAGAGACTTGCTCGTGAGGAGGTCGAGCACGATTTGGAATTTCTCGGTTTTGTGATTCTCGAAAATCGGCTCAAGCCCGACACATCGGCGGTTATAAACTCACTCAATCTGGCAAATATTCGTACAATTATGATCACGGGTGACAATATACTAACTGCAATGAGTGTGGCTCGAGACTGTGGCATTGTGAGCTCAGCACAGGCTGTTATCACAGTACATGCCGTGCCCACACCAAAATCCTTTGACAAATCGAATACCGAACCACATGTTGGCCAATATGAACTTCAGTATACTCTTGAGTTGGGTAGCAAAACGGCCTCACCCGCACTTAATGGTAACAGAACATTTTCTGCCGGTGAAATCGTACTGAATATGGATCATCTATCAAAGTCAACTAATTCGCTGGTGAATGGGGGCCTAAGTTGTGCCTCAAGCGTATTACCCAACAGCAATAGCTTAGCAAGTGTGAAGACTATTGATACGTGGACACATAACGACGGAGATGGCGATGATGTGGAGCTAGGAGCAGAGACTGTCATACGTAACGATGACAATTGGCGTCGTCAATATATATTTGCCATGGATGGCAAGACATGGCAAATTGTACAGAATCAATTTCCACAGCAAATGGAAATAATTCTGACACGCGGAGCAATTTATGCACGTATGTCACCAGAGCAAAAGCAATCGCTAGTGATGGAGCTACAAAATTTAGATTATTATGTTGCGATGTGTGGAGATGGGGCCAACGATTGTGGTGCCTTAAAGGTAGCCCACACGGGTATATCCCTGAGTGATAGTGAATCATCGATAGCTTCGCCATTCACATCTCGTAATCCCACTATTGCGGCCGTACCAAATGTTGTGAAGGAGGGTCGCGCCGCCTTGGTCACATCATTTGGTATATTCAAATACATGGCCGCATATTCGCTAGTACAGTTTGTATCCGTAATGATACTTTACTCAATCGATTCGAATTTAACAGATAAACAATACCTGTATATTGATCTTGGCCTAATATCGATATTTGCATTCTTCTTTGGAAAAACCGAGGCCTATGATGGTCAGCTGAATAAACAGGTTCCACTTAATTCCCTCATATCGCCAGCACCGCTAACCTCTCTTCTGCTTCATCTAGTCGTCGTAGTTTGCTTTCAAGTCGCTGGTAAGTTTCAATTCAATCTATATATGTTACATACATATGCATAATTACTTACCTTCTTGCAGGCTGGTTCCAGTTGCATCAGCAGTCTTGGTTCACACCTTTCCGGCCAGCTGGAGAAAACCATTTGGGTTGTTATGAGAACTACACGATGTTTGCCATATCCAGCTTTCAGTATATTATACTTGCATTTGTATTTTCAAAAGGAGCCCCATACCGAAGGCCGATATGGTCCAACTGGCCCCTATGCTTGGCTCTAGTTATAAATACTTGCATTGTCGTCTATTTGGTTGTTTATCCAAGTGAATGGATGGCTGACTTCTTTCAAATTATCGTGCCACCCGTTATGTCATTTCGCTACATTATGCTTCTATACGGAGCGGCAGCATTTATTTCTCATGTATTTATCGAGTCTTTTGTGGTCGAGCATTTGGTTTTTAAGCGATTCCAGGTGCGACGTGAGCAAAATGTTAGAACTTCAACGCGTAAATATATGCAATTGGAGTACAATACCAAGTCGTTTGAAAACTGGCCGCCTATAACTGAGGTATGCGATCTGCACGATCCAACCGACCAAGTTAGCGAGGTGCAGCCGACATATGTTAATATAAGCGCCGAACAAAATTTAGATGTCCAGCATAATGCATTTCCTGGCTTTTTTGAGACATCCGAAAACAGTGTAGATCACCGTAATCGAGCGTCGAACGTGAAATTGGATACTTCTGGTTCGGGTGCACAGCATAGCTGAACTTTAATCATAGATGAGGAGACCCTAATTATAGTAAAATCAATAACAAAAATAAAAATAATAATCAAAATAATAATGATAAATAATAGCAACAGAATAGAATATTATATAAATAATAATAGAAATGTACATACATTTTGTATTATATCATAGTTATACATAGGTTACATATTTAGTCTAAGCTTAACAATATATATATAGGCACTGTTACTTTTTCTTAACTTATGCTGTTGTTCGCATGTAAGATACTGGGTATTCCAAATGAAAGTGTACCTAGTGAGTACTTATTCTGTTAAACGTATTTATATATGTTTTTGTAATTTACACCGCCGACCATTACGGATATAATTAGTGTTAATAAAATGCATTACGGCTTAAGGAGCATGTAGCAGTCATAAACACCTGTACAATTTGTCATGTGATTGAGTGAAGTGTGTGCAGTGCAGGTATTACTGAAGATACACGATTGCCGATATACCCTCTATATATAGTAATTTTTCTTCGTAAGTTGCCATTGCAGGTAGCTTCAAATAGTTATAAGTATTTATTGTGTAATGTATCTATATACTGTAGGTAATCAAATTGCTATGAAATAAGTATTCAATAAAGACGTTTTGTAAATTCTAAAAAAACGTATACAGGTTTTGTGTAATGTCTGTCTTGCAGTCCGTATGGAAGAGTAACTTAGAATTTATACTTACTTATTAAATTGCTAAGATTTTTGCGATACGCCAGCTAGTAATACTGTGTGTACAGGGGCAGAAAATATTGGAGCTTGATTTTTATACCCTGAGCCCATTGAAAATGGGAATTCAGGATATAATGGTTTTGTAAAGTATGTAACAGGTAGAAGGAGGCGTGCCACACCCCATAATGTTATATATTATTGATCAGGAAGACAAACTGAGTTGATATAGCCCAATCCATCTGTCCGTCCATCCGTCCGTGTGAGCGCAGTGATCTCGTAAACCCCAAAAGCTAGAGACTTGAAATGTGAAATTAATACTCGTGTATACCATACGCTGAACGATATTTTGATAGCTCATCCCAGGGCAGAGCGCGTGCCTACACATAAGTTTGTATGTAAGTGTATATGGGTTATATGCAATGTATATATAAAAGAAGTGTAAAATAATTTTAGTATAAGCACCCGCAGGGTTCAGGGTATCTCTTAGTCGAGCCGTCTCGACTAGAGCACGCTTACTTGTTAAAAGTGTAGTTATTTAACTGATTTAACTGCAGTCGGTTGCACCCACATTCTTAAATGTTTTTTATTTAAACTGGGATCTTAAAAACATTTAAAGCTAATCAGAGAGTAACCAAATTATGTATGTTACATAAACGTCGATATATATCAGGCTATAATATATACTAGGCTATATATTACATATATACTTATGTGGCTATATATATATAAACCTATATATATCCGCATACGTACTTAATATATGCATAATTCATTTACGTGCGTGTGTAAGTATCTGATCCATGAGAAAAAATTCATTTGTAATGCGATTTCGTTTATACTTTGGTTCGTGGTAAGCTTAAGGTGAGGGTATGCCGCTGACATTTGCAGATCTGCTTAGTATAGCCACATACATTCATTCAGTATGTGTTCCTCTCTCCCACAAAGCCAGCGACAATAGAGACAACAACAAACGCCGTCAAACGAGCTGTTGGCTAGTATCTCGTTTTTGGCCCACCTGAACCAGCCAAACAGCTTTTGCGCATGCGCACTACACCAAATGTAGCTGAATACGGACGCGACAAACGTCTTCATGCAGTTTCGGCTTCGAGCTCGGGATACGACTTGGCAGCTCGGGTTTGGGCCAGCAACTTGTCGCCTTTGCTTTGGCCAAGTCAGTTCTGTGGCTTTCGTCTGCATGGCATGATCGAGTGCGCATCAGCAAAGAGTTCCAAGATGTACGTATCATTATAGTCTGTGAGTGTGAGTGTGTGACGATATTATAAATACATATATATATATATATATATATATATATATATATATATATATATATATATATATATATATATATATATATATATATATATATATATATATATATATATGTATATTATATATATATATTTTTATATATATATATATACGCATAAATAGGCAGCTCTATACCTAATGCTAAAACTCTTTACAATCGAAAGAAGTGCGAACAAAAAATAATCGTCTATACATCAGTTGAGTGAAAATAGTCAAGCCCTACATTATCTCTGTGTGTGTGTGTGTGTGTGTGTGTGTGTGTGTGTCTGTGTGTGTACGCCTTGTATATGTTGCCGATCACATACATACCAGAGCGCTGCGAAAATTTATGCAACATTCAAATTAGCATAACTATACGTAAAAGAAATATGTATTCAAGATGAATGCTGAGGTCGGGTGCAACCGACGGCGTGATACACTATTTACATACAGATCATCGAAGATCATCGTATTTGCATTTAAAGTTCAATCGAGAGTGAGTGCGACGCGACTAATTTCGATGGAATGCGAACTGTAAAGCAGCTGCTGATGGACATTTCGGATTCCAATATACTCTCATTTATTTTTTTGTTCAACAAGTGAAACAAGAAACAAGAAAAAATCCAGTTTTGAAACACCCATCGCTGTTGTACAACAAAAGCTATTTTTGAATGACAAGTGGGACACAGGGGTCGAGCCTAAAACCCAATACCACAACAGATAAAGCTATAAAGTTCATGTATGCTTATTTAAATTTAGATATTGGATGAAAAGCGATCAGCATAATATATGGATAGATATTTGTACGTATTACATGCATGAATGCAGAAATATATAATGTGTATACGATCGAAGGAGGAGCCAAATATGCTACAATCCCCTATGCCAACAGCTACACACAGCTTACACTCTCTATCCACTGAAATCGGTATCGGAAACGGAAACTCTTGCGCTAGCTGTTGCTCGAGAGGTGGACGGGGGCGTAATATTTTACCCAAAATGTCCAATCAGAGACTATGCCGACAATTATGCCAATTGATATTAGTTCTCGCATTAGTGGGAGTACTCCCTCTTGGGTATGCGCAATCCATTGGTAAGTACATATCATTGTTATTAGTCAATATATATATGTATATATATTACATACATATATATGTATATCTTTACATATATTATATATAAATGACCTTCAGCTAAAATGTACCTTAAAAACAGTTAGAAATGGGCAAAATTTGAACAATCTATTGTAAGACTAGGATTAAATTTTGCATATGTATGCATCAATGTTATTGTATGAAAATAATATTCACGATTTTCATTTTTTTTTGTCTTATCTGACGCTATGTGTCGATTGCCCAATATATTATCATAATCAATTTACAAAAGACTGAAGAGAAAGCTGCCTGCATCATGTTGTTTGTCTTCGACCAACGCTCAATTGATCATTTGTACAGCTTTGGGCTGTAAGGTTTCAATAATGCTCGTTCAATACGATAAATTACAAAGCTCAATTTTTGTATACAAGTCCTATAAAAAGACTAAAAGAAATACTTCTTCTCTCCCAAGTTTTAAAAAGTTTAATTGTACTGATGAAGTGCGCTACATTCTCCTTCAGGCTCTCTGAGCGTCAGTTATTGCTCTCTATCGGCAAGTTTGTTTAATTTTCGTTTCAGATCAGGATTTAGCAAGTAAAAAATGTTGATACAGGAAATATTCGAGTCGAGTTTGATTCATAGTTATTAAACTTACATGCAAATTACGGTTAGTTAATAGAGAACTCTAACATTTTATATTTTGTATGCGTTATATTTCTTTACATATATTATAGTAATAATTAATAGCTAAGAATATAATATTAGTTACTCTCACTTAAATTAACAACTGCGGGAGCCATATTGAGACTATCGCGCCAATGGCAGGGAAATGTCATTGGACTTGGGAGAGAGATAAGTCAGTGTCGATTCCTCCAGCCAGCACTGTCGACGTCCTCTTTTACGTCCGCTTTACTGTTAAGGCGAATGTCTGATCAGTAAGCCGCTCGACTGGGCCAGTTACCAGTCGCACTACCACATGCATGCATAACAACATACATATTTAGTCTGATCGTAGCGGAGACTCGAGTCTCGCAAGCTCCGCAAAAACAAGAATAAAAGCTGCTTTCACAATGCAACCGAAGAAAAACTCACAATACGAACGCAAAGAGCAAAAAGTAAACAGGCACAGCCATAGTTATATAGCCACATCATTATCGGCATTATCATTCAAGAAAGGCGGACTGAGACCGAACTGAAAGCAATGCCAAAATTTGGGTCAACCATGAATGAACAAGAAGAGGAAGCAGAAGAAGAAAACGAAGAAGGCTTTCAATATCATAATAACAAAAGATCAGAGCAGTTGCTGTTAGACTACATTGTTTTCTTATTAACCTACAGGTGCTGAAGTATTTCACAAATCCAATTCAACGTAAATACGTTGAATCGAATAAGATAATCTAACTAAACATGATATCAGTTTAAGGCTTGCTAAACGTGGGAGTTGTGCTAGCATATAGATTCTGTTTCTTCACGCATAGCCAAATTTCCAAATGATGATTCACCACTGGGGAATTTAGAATAGCTATTATATAGATACATATATAACTATATACATACTTATATAAATATAATATATTATATATAATACATAATATATAAATATAATATATTATATACAATACATAATATATAATATATAATATATAATATATAATATATAATATATAATATATAATATATAATATATAATATATAATATATAATATATAATATATAATATAATAATAATAATATATAATAAATACATCAACATGAAAAATACTTTGGCCAAAGAGATAGGTGTGAACTTTGTGTTGTGTCCAGCTTTGGTGTACGAATATTCGTGTAGCCAACTTTCTTCTTATTGATGATGATGATTTAATCATCATCATCGTTAGCAGCGTCAACAGCAGATGGTGGGTCCACATAAAAGCATGTATACCTATGTAAGTTGGCTAGGGGAAACTAAACAATTCAAGGTTCGAAATTTTTAAGTGGCGTTTCACCCAAAACTTGTCCCAAGTAACCATTTCCAATATCTCTTGATGCTGTGTAGCTGCAGGTGAAAAAAATACCTTTCCCTTTTTCTTTTGGTATGTCTGAGTATATGTGCACATAAATTTTTGAACAAATTCATTCGAATATGAAATGTACTGTGTGAAATGTACTGTACATGTTATATGCTATATGTTATATGTTATATGTTATATGTTATATGTTATATGTTATATGTTATATGTTATATGTTATATGTTATATGTTATATGTTATATGTTATATGTTATATGTTATATGTTATATGTTATATGTTATATGTTATATGTTATATGTTATATGTTATATGTTATATGTTATATGTTATATGTTATATGTTATATGTTATATGTTATATGTTATATGTTATATGTTATATGTTATATGTTATATGTTATATGTTATATGTTATATGTTATATGTTATATGTTATATGTTATATGTTATATGTTATATGTTATATGTTATATGTTATATGTTATATGTTATATGTTATATGTTATATGTTATATGTTATATGTTATATGTTATATGTTATATGTTATATGTTATATGTTATATGTTATATGTTATATGTTATATGTTATATGTTATATGTTATATGTTATATGTTATATGTTATATGTTATATGTTATATGTTATATGTTATATGTTATATGTTATATGTTATATGTTATATGTTATATGTTATATGTTATATGTTATATGTTATATGTTATATGTTATATGTTATATGTTATATGTTATATGTTATATGTTATATGTTATATGTTATATGTTATATGTTATATGTTATATGTTATATGTTATATGTTATATGTTATATGTTATATGTTATATGTTATATGTTATATGTTATATGTTATATGTTATATGTTATATGTTATATGTTATATGTTATATGTTATATGTTATATGTTATATGTTATATGTTATATGTTATATGTTATATGTTATATGTTATATGTTATATGTTATATGTTATATGTTATATGTTATATGTTATATGTTATATGTTATATGTTATATGTTATATGTTATATGTTATATGTTATATGTTATATGTTATATGTTATATGTTATATGTTATATGTTATATGTTATATGTTATATGTTATATGTTATATGTTATATGTTATATGTTATATGTTATATGTTATATGTTATATGTTATATGTTATATGTTATATGTTATATGTTATATGTTATATGTTATATGTTATATGTTATATGTTATATGTTATATGTTATATGTTATATGTTATATGTTATATGTTATATGTTATATGTTATATGTTATATGTTATATGTTATATGTTATATGTTATATGTTATATGTTATATGTTATATGTTATATGTTATATGTTATATGTTATATGTTATATGTTATATGTTATATGTTATATGTTATATGTTATATGTTATATGTTATATGTTATATGTTATATGTTATATGTTATATGTTATATGTTATATGTTATATGTTATATGTTATATGTTATATGTTATATGTTATATGTTATATGTTATATGTTATATGTTATATGTTATATGTTATATGTTATATGTTATATGTTATATGTTATATGTTATATGTTATATGTTATATGTTATATGTTATATGTTATATGTTATATGTTATATGTTATATGTTATATGTTATATGTTATATGTTATATGTTATATGTTATATGTTATATGTTATATGTTATATGTTATATGTTATATGTTATATGTTGACAAGGCCATGTCTCGCCTATTGAGGGCTGGACAAATTGAGCTAATTGAGCAGTTATAAATTGAAGCCTTATCGAAAAATCTATATATTCCTGAGTGTTAGAAACGGGCAGTGCTTGACCCTTAATGAGTATTGGCAACGTTCGACGTACGAGCCCAAGTGCAACCGCTGTGTAAACTGCGAAGAGGGCAAAGCGCATGCCTGCGCATAAGTGTATATGTATGTGTGTATGCGGTTTATGCGATTTGGGGCGTGGCACCAAATTGCTCTGAAACGGTGCCAGGACCTCATCGACTCCATGTAATGCAAATGCAAAGTCGTAGTGAAACATAACGGATTTATATTTAAGTATTAGACTAAAGAGGATGTGTAAAACATGATATATGAAGTTAGAGTAATGTTAAATAGGTTTTTTCTATTTTTTATACCCTGAACCCATTGAAAATGGGAATTCAGAGTATAATGGTTTTGTGAAAATGTATGTAACAGGCAGAAGGAGGCGTGGCAGACCCCATAAAGTATATATATTCTTGATCAGGACGACAAGAGAGATTGTTTAAGCCCTGTCCGTCTGTCTGTATGTCTGTCCGTCCGTCCGTGTGAACGCACCGATTTCCTAAACCGCAAAAGCTAGAGACTTGAAATTTAACATGAATACTCGTGTATACCATACGCTTAACAAGTTTATCATAAATTATCGAAAAGTCATCCCATTTTCTTATTATCGATAAAAATCGATAATTCGACTTTGTTTTCGAAACGTAACTCTGTAACCGTAAAAGCTAGAAACTTCAGATTTGCGGTGTATGTTACTGTAATGAATGCGCACATTTTGCCTGCAGTTCCCCAAAATATGCAAATTTCTCCAGAAGTCGTATATCAAATACTAGAGACTTGTGCTTTGGCAAATACACACATATGTACCATCTAATTATACTCTAAAAGTTTCATTAAAAGAGTCCAAGCAGAAAAAAAGTTATTCAACAATCAATTTCCCATATGCTTATATTGCAGCACAAGCGCTGCCGCAGCGTCAACTGCGCAGTAAGCAGAGCGCGAGCCTACGCATAACTGTGTATGTATGTGTGTACGCATAGTTCGTTTATGTGTTTGTGTGCGATATCCGCGATACTCATAAACACTAGGAAGTTCCAATTATGCCCTTTTTTCGCTACCAACTTCAGATTTCTAAAAGGGTCAGCAGGTACCAAAAATATGTAAAATTCCCACCCCTATGCCTACGCATAACTGTGTATTAATGTGTGCATGCGTTATATGCAATGTATATATAAAAGAAGCTTAACAGCTCTTACAGAGTTCAGGGTATCTCTTAATCGAGCCGTCTCGATTAGAGCACTCTTACTTGTTATACCCTGAGTCCATTGAAAATAGGAAATCAGGGTATAATGTTTTTGTTGGATGTATGTAACAGGCAGAAGGAGGCGTGGCAGACCCCATAAAGTATATGTATTCTTGATCAGGACGACAAGAGAAATTGTTTGAGCTATGTCCGTCTGTCTGTCCGTCCGTCCGTCCGTCCGTCCGTCCGTCCGTCCGTCCGTCTGTCCGTCTGTCTGTCCGTATGTATGAACGCGTCGATCTCAGCTCTCAGAAGAGCTAGAGACTTGAAATTTTTTTGTAGATCCGTATATACAGCGCGCATATCAAGTTTATTTTCGATAATCGATTAATGTATTCGTTTTTTTGTTATCGAATAAAAACATTATCGAAATTCAGTTATAAAATTCTATCTCGCCCATCTTTTAAGCTAGAGACACCAAATTTTATATTTAGCTTTATATATTATATTTTGGATACCGGCCCCAAATTTCCCCCAATTGAACTTGAGTCTCAAATATAGCCAACATGCGAATGAGTTGGCACTTTTACTAAACTGACAAATATGCCCATAGAATATGTTGATCATATGCCGAAAATTTCATTGCAATCCGTTAAATAGCAAAAAAGTTATTAAACAAAACGTTTGGCTACTTTGCAAAAACACGCTGCAGCAGCGCCAAGCGAACACACACATACAAACGCTCGCATTCTAGTCGATTCGAAGAATCGCAAATTACGTTTGAATTTTGTTGAATTATCAGTTGCTGCTTTAGTTTACATTTGCCACCGATTTCTAGGACAGTGGAGTGGCGTCGTTGGTAGAAGCGACTGACGCGAAACACGAGGACCTGGGTTCGAAACCAGGCGACGCGTAAAATTTATTTAGTTTTTTAATTTTATAAAAATGAGGTGGCGTTGTTGGTAGAGACGATGCACGTTGCGTAATTAACGTAGGTTCGAACCTCGCCAATGTCAGTTTTTTAATAAAAAAGTTTTTGGGTTGTTAAAGAGTAAACTTGAATTTTTTATAATTTTACGCAAAATATAAGTGTATTGAAAAGCACAGGTTCGACGGGGCTCAGGGTATCCCCTAGTCGGTTGCGCCCGACTAGAGCTTTCTTACTTGTTGGTAACTGCTCTCGTTCTTGTGAACAGCTCAATTTTAGGAGTTTTCTCCTTCTCAGGCCCTGAAGTGCACATATCCTAAGTTTGTAACAAAAAAATCATCTAATTAATAAGAATAGATGTTAAACTTAATAATTGCATCAAATTTTGTCAAAAATATTGTGTTTATCACTAAATTGTGATGTCCAACATTCAGTGTTTTCAGTGCATTCAGTGCGCTATCATTCTACTGAACGTAACTGTACATAAAAGAAGTGTAAAATTATATTAATATCACCTCCCGCACTACTTTTTAACTCTTTTTAACTATTTATATGTTCTCAATTTCAGATGAGCCGTATATTGTGAGACCAACACCAATTTTGCGTGTGGCAGGTGCAGAGGGTAAGCAGTATACTACATTTGATAAATAGATCTCTATATGCATACATATGTGTATATAAGCATATCGAAAATACTTTGTATGTATATGTATATACATATATATATGTATATATAAGTCAATTATTCGCACTGTTACTAAGTTTCTTTTAAATATACGAGCCTATTTCGAATTTGCCACAAGAGTAATATGTACATATTATAAATCGAAACAGACTTGTGCAACATACATGCATACATATAAATATATGAATGTATCTATATATATGTAAGCGTAAATAAAAACAAGTGTAATATTTGAATTGTACTATGTATGAACTTAACTCTTTTGTCCCTTCTTTTCTCTATTTCTTTTTATGTAAATGATTTCTCCATCTCTCTCTGCTGTACATTCTGGACATGTTAATATAATCTTTAATAACTTTTCTTTTATTTATATGTATATGACTATGTAAATATTGGTACCATATGTCTATCATTTTCTACTGCCTATCCCATTATGTACACTCTGTATTCAAATCCTAATTTGAAACACTCTCTCTGTCTCGATTAATACTTTTGTGTGCGTGTGTGAATGCGTAATTATTTATCATATTAGAATTAACTACTGTGTTGTTGGTCAACAACGACGGAGTGGGTCGCTTAGGCGATAGTCACGGCCGATTTCTGTCCGTACGTCCAGAGGTGGGCCTCTTAACCTCAACAGCCCGAACATTCATTCAAGAGGGTGTCACAACTGAATATGCTACCCAGGTAGTAGGCACTACCTTGGATAATGGCCGTCTATATGCCCAGTATCTGAAGAAAAGCTCTCGAGTACTCTTTGAAAATGGTAACAGTATGTCACCATCGGTCGTAACTAGTTGGGTGGGCGATAGTATTCAGGGTTCGCAAACACGGTCCTACCTTCAAAGCCACAACGATCTGCTAAATGCCGAATCTCCAGATTGGCAGGAAATTGATGATAGACTAGTACATGGGCGTGTTGCAGTCCCCTTGAATGGCAATGACCGTGAATTTGTTGGTAACACGGACTATATTGTGCTAAAGCAGGTTAGTCAGCTGGCTGCAGTACCCATTGTATCATCTTCTATCATCAAAGATGTAAAAGACAATTCGGATATTAAGTTTGTGACTCGTTCCGGACATACAGAGGACAATGCTCGCAAATTAGCTGCTCAGAAAGTGTTGCCGATTGGTGATTTGCCAACGATTACCGTCAAAAATAATTTTGAGCCGAGTGGATACCATATAAGCGAAGGCCAAGATACACAAATAACTGCTGATGGCTATATGAATGAAGAAGGTCGCTCCGCGAAAATTTATCAACAGGATCTGGGGCAGAATAAACAAGAGGAGAAGGCATCCCATCATCAACCACTTAATGTGCCAAAGAGACTACTCTCAACTGTCACATATTATGGATTCGCTGACTTCACTACCCTTGTAGGCGATAGCTTGATCGTTTTCCTGCCAAGAACCTCGCAGCCTAGCCCTACCGTTAGCCATGTAACATCAATAAAAGGTATGGCTACGCTTAGAACCAGTGACGTTTACTTAGATTTGACGACAACTCAAACTTTAATTCAGTCTTCAAAGACCTCTGAAGTGGTCGAAGGAGCTAGTACTGCTTTTGTAGATGCCACAGAGCCATCAATAAGCGATATGTCAGAGATCCCAACTTCAATAGCTTCAGAGTTGATAATGTCAGACGTTAGCTCGCTTTCAAAAGCAACACCCACTCTTAATTTTATAGCAGCTAATAATGTAATGTCGCAGGGTATCGGCACAACTGAAACAAAGCCCATGTTTTCATTGCCTACTGATCAAGAAATTTTGCAAATCTACGCATCATTAGCCAAAGCGCAATCCCAGCCAGACGCATCATCTACCTCTGCCAGCGAAGTCAGTAAAGCGAGCAGTACTTCTATAGCTCAACTGGCTGAATCAAGTCAGGTACATGAAGGAGCCACAACTATATTTATTGATGATGATCCCTTCATCAATTTCGTTGAGCCTACTCCCGTGAAAACGAATCAGCTTTCGCTGTCAACTGCATCAATCGTAACGGAAGAGAAAGAGAGTACAACGGAACTCAATTCCAAGGAGTCAGATGTCTCCACTACAAGCTCAGAGGATGAAGAAACGGCATCCACCCTCAGTTCTCAGAGCGGCGAAGATACAACCGAACTTGCACCTGTAACTGAACTTTCGCCGTCACCTCCCCCGATTATTCAGGAAATAAATAGCCCGCACGATGCAGCCGGAGGAAACTGTGCACATATAACGTCACAAGTCTTTTTAACACAAGTGCCCAAGTCAGACATCATTTTGAGCTCACAAAAGTACGAAAACAGCAACAAGGAGCCAATTCCATTTGATATCAAGGAGACAACTAAATTCTATTGTATTGAGCCAACGCAAATAATTGAGTCACCACAACTAGAAAAGCCCAAAACAGATGTGCAAGAATCGTCTGTTAAGCTCAGTATATCATCTAACAGTGAAGTTATAACCAAAGAGGATACTTTGATAGAGAGGCAAACAGAGTCAGTTGTGGTCACTGTTTCTACAGTGAAGGAAGAAAGCTCCACGGAGGCGGAAACCGAAACGCCAGCAGTTACTGCTAATAATGAAGGCGTTACCGAATATGCAAATGAAAATGATAAGGATATTACAAGCTACAATGAAAATGATAGTGAAAATGACGATTATGATGGTGATAACGGTTCGGATGAAATTGATCTTATATATAAAACGTTATACACAACCTATACTTATTTGACTACATTCTTTCAAGGCCAGTCCACAACTGTATCCAGCCATACAGAGATTATTACAAACGTCGTTACCTCTACTTTGGGTGTCGACAAAGACCCTGAAACAATCAGTGATATTGATATATCTCCTACCCAATCTCAAACTGTGGATGTGAAGATTACAGCTTCACCCAATACTAAGGCAATTCAATCTCGTTATATGATACCCGATGAGCTTGAGAGCTTATTGTACGCTAGTGCTAACGACGAACCTTCCAATTCGCAGGAATCTAACCAACTGAGCACTTTCCTGGATGATGCGAAATATACAAAAACATTCTATACAACTTACACATACTACACAACAATTTTCGCTGATACTGAAACGGAGATAATGTCAAGAACTGAAGTCTTCACCAATTATGTTACTGAATTGGCTGGGACGACTGAAACAATTGTTCATGATATAGTACCAACTTCTACGTCTTCAGGTCTTGATAGTGCTGTAACTCTATCGGTGTCTGAGTCACAAGCCCAGTCGGATATTCCCAATGATAACGTTAAGACAGGCACTGAAAAATCTCAAGAAGAAAAAAAGCATTTAACATTAGTAACCGACATCCGATCAAGTAGTTCGAATGGCGAACAACAAGTTATTGAAAAAATACGCGACGATGATCAAGTTAGTTCAGAGAGCAATACCGAGGAGATCTTACCATCAGCAACGCTACTACTACAGACAAGCTTCACTACATTCACATTCTACACAACAATGTACGTTTCGGATAGTACGAATGTTGTGAGCCGGCTCGAAACTGTAACAAATATTGCCACAGAAACGTTGCAGCCGACAAAGATGTTAAGCCACGATGAAGCCACTCTTCCCATTACTTATTTTACCACATTTACTTATTGGACTAAGCTAGCTAAAGATGGAGAGATCACAACAATTAGCAGAGAGGAAACCATATCGAATGTAATAGAGCCGACAAGTCGATTAGTCTTGGACGCTGCGAATTCAATTTCAATCTCTGACTCTACATTAATAACAAACGAAAGTAGTCAACAAAATAATAGCGTTACCAATATTAATGTTGAGAACATTCAACTTGAGCCAAGTATTGTTGCCAGTAATTCAAATAATATTAGCGCAAGTGAAGTCTCGGAGCTAACTACCTTTTATACGACCTATACTTATTATACAACTTCATACGAAGCTAATAAAACTGTAACGGATTCCCGATTCGAGACCGTCACAAATGTGGTAACACCCATGAGCAATGTGATTTCAACAGCTTCAACAATCAATATAGAACCGACAATATCAACCACACAACCACAGCCAGTATATATTTCCGAAAGCAATGATGTAGATAAAAGCAAGAATATTATTTTCTACGACTATAAGCATATAATTGATGCAGATGGCATTAGTACCCTATACTTTACAACTCAAGTGCAATCAACAGTCAACAATGAAGGTGTTCCCATTGAGGTCACCAGCAGTACATCGAGCCTGTATATCGATGAAGTAAAGAAATCAAATTTGGCTACAACTGAACAGGCATCAGAATCAGGATCAACCCGACAGTACAAAACGGGATTGGCTAGACTAATAGAGGGCACACGAATTGGCAATAGTACAACAACATTGTATCAGTCCAAAGTGATTGGTACCATTATTGATAATCGCTATGCCCAAATTATTGAGAGTACCTCAAGTTTTCTCTTTGAAAAACCACTAGCTACAGCCACAGTAGAACCAACTGCCCCAACTGACGAGATCACTACCACTCAGGTGGTAGGTCTTCAATCTTCGGTGCCAGAAGTTGAAGGAAGCATCAATATTGATTCGACCGAAGCAGCTCCAGCTGATAATAGTGATGATAATAATGATGATAATGCTAGCTTGTCGCTGCAGACAAAGAAACGAACTTTTGCCCCTGTTATTAGACCGTTTGCTTCGCGCAATAGGCCAACATTTGCGCCAAAGCAAAAGACTTTAAATCCAAGTAGCGCAACTATTATCACCAGATCGGACATAACACCAACAATAACAGCAACTCCGGCCCTCAAGTCCGTGGGTCGATTTAGTTCATCCCGTAGGGTGCCTATTTCGAATGCTCCTATAAATCCTCTGGACGTTGGTTCAACATCCACCTCTTCCAGACGTCTATTTGGTCGTCCCATAAAGCCGTCGACCAGTGCTGCTGCCAGTGCCGGTGCCAGTCAATTGAACTCTAGTAGCAGCTCAGCAAGCACAGGTTTCGCGCCATCTAGAAACCGCTTTGCGTCTTCTTCCCGTGCTTCGCCCGTATCCAGTTCAAGGCGTCCAAGTATAAATGCTTCATATCGGCCATCCAGCAGCATTAATTTCCGCGCTTCCGCACTAAATGTTGCCAGTTCTAGGCAACGCATTAGGTCATCGTCAGTGCTCGCGCAACCCAATAAATCGACTATAGCAAATGTTAAGCTAAGTCCAGGTAATGACGACGCTGAAGAAGAGACTTCCACCGAGGAGCAAACTGAAGCCACTGTGGATGAAGAGAAAAATGATCAAAATTCTAGACGAAATCAGAATCCCTTATTGCGTTTCCGTCGGCCGCTCGGTCGACCCAGTGGATTTACCCCGGTTCCACGCTCCAATGCTAATGCAGCTACCATTTCGCCCCGAAGGAATCCACTAGCAGGACGTGCTAAAGCATCAACAACAACAACAACAACAACAACAACGGCTAGACCACGACCTCGAAGCTTTCAGCGACCCACTATTTCTAGTCTTCAAGCGCGAGCTAGACCACAGAACAATCTTTTCCCACCTCGCGGACTTTTCCAACAGCAAAAGGATCAAGCACAGACAGACAATAAGGATGCCAATCATAATATAAGCGATACGGAAAATGATTCAGATTATGATGATGATGATGAAGGCGAAGATGATGATGCTGATGGTGAGGTACAAAATGAGGCCAGACGGCGCCGGCGTTCCAATAAAAAGGCAGCAAAACTCAGCAGTCAACCAAAGCTTTCACGAAGACGCCGTCAGGCAGATACTTTGAATAGGAACCGATTTCGCTTTCGCCGTCCAAAAACTGTCACAACAGAAGAGCCCATTGCTTCAAGTAGTGAAGAGCGGACAGAAACCACGCCGCCAACCACAAATGCAGTACGTCCGAAAATTAATTCGCGATTCGGATCCAGATACCCGGTGACTCATAAGTCCCAAACAAGTACAAGTGCTCCGACTACATCGAGTCATCGGGCGATACGTCCAACCCGCCCCACATCTCCGCGTACACAGTTCACACTGCGAGAGAAGGATGCTCCAGCAAAGAGCCGACAGAGTGGCGCATCCTCAAATTTTCGTCGCCAACAGCCGAGTACACGACGCAACCCGACTATTTCCAGTTCAACCAGCCCATCGCGTCGCCTGAAGAGTTACAGCAAGCACAACAACAATAATGTGGAGAGTTCTGGTCACCGCTCCGCAAGCACAACGCGATCGCGTAATGGCAATGGAAATGTGTCGCCAAGAGGGCGCACTACGATGCGTGGTAGAATCCGCAATGAATACAACTCGGATCCCCTCTCCACGGATTTGGGCAGCGTTACCATCACGGTTACGCATTTGATACCAGCGGAAGTAACGATACCCGTTATTAATGGTCAGGTGACTGAGTACAAAAATATTGTGACTGGCAAGACAAGCCTCGAGGTACTAGGACCACATCAGTATACCCAAATTTCAGGCAACAATGGTCAACTATCGTTGTTCCTAACTCGTGAGGAATCCAGCATTAATGCTGCTGGTGCCACGGAGGTCACGCGTTATCTGTTGCACGACTCCTTGACATCGACCGTCACGTTTACTCCGACAACAATTCGTGGTCGCAAAACATCCTTCTCACACGTTCTGCCCTCGACAGTGTATTCTGTAGAGAATGTTGTGTCCACGGTGCAGCCGCAGATAGCAGCCAATGCACCATTGGCCAACATTTTGCTATCCCAGTTACTATTGGGCAACATCAATCTGCCAAACAATCCACTCTTGGGGGCGCTGGGCCAGCCCCAGGTAACGAGTGCAGCCGGGGCTGTCGAGCCTTCAGCGCCTGTCACGGAATATCGCACACATACCTCGACCTATGTGACAACTATATACGATGGTAAATCTACAATTCTGCCAATTACTTTCCAAGGCAAGAAGATTCTAACAACCGTTTTTGATACGACTGCTCAGACAATAACAGCAACCGAATATAGCGTAGATACAATAGTTAACACGCCCAGTCCACAAAGTCAGGTGGTGCAGCCCTCGACTCAGGTGGCTCAAGTAAATAACCTGCTCTTGCAGCAATTGCTTCTGCAGCAGCAACAACAGCAGCAGCAGCAATTGCAAGCTCAGGTTGCTCAGATAACGCATACAGCATCGCCCCAAATACTGTTGAGTGAGAATTTGCAGGACTTGGAAGACGCGGCGCGATTTGATGCTGATTCCACAAACGCACGCGATAACATTGATGACATCATAGCCATCGATGACCAACAGGTGCACTCCAGTAAGAATCGTAAGAAATCAAGGAAATCGAACAAAGGTCACAAGCGCAACAAACAGCAACAGACGAGACCGGAGGAAGAGAGCAGTGTGATTACTTTATATGTTTCTGGACGAAGACCCGGAGAATTCAGCACGATTCTATCCACTGTATACAGTAGCTATGATCACGTAGCTCCATCCAGCTTGCACAAAAGGCACATAAGTGATCAGGAGGAGACGGTTGCATTATATAGTCCAGAGGACATATACGTATTTGGAGAAAGCGAGCGGGTGCTGTCATATTTGCAACCAGATCAACTGGGTGAAAACTTTGTCACCTCCGATTCGGATGAGCACGAGTGTGACCCAAGTAATGGTTGTGCATGGAAAGATCGCACAGCTACCCTAGAGAGCATCATTGGAGATGTAGAGCTGTGGTATGCCAAGGCCACAAAGCAGAACGTACAGCCAGTGTCTTCGCATACAAAGGAGTCTTCCGATATCAGTAATAACTCAAGCTCAATATATTTTTTAGCCTAAATGACCTCACTGAGTTGTTCCCACTACAGATGCAGGTCACCAATACAAATTTGTATACTCATCATAGACAATGTCCCCACAGCATTAAACGCATATACAAGCGTGATATAATGGGCTCCCAAAATCCCCTTGTGCGTAAGGTAATTGTGCGCCGTAAACCTCTTAATTCAATACGCCCAACACTAGTCAAGATTATCAATAACAAAAACGAAACAGAAGACAGCTTAACAATGCGATCAGAGACAGCACAGACAACGCAACCAAAGAAACATCGTGTTGTAATTTTCAAGCATAGATTAACAAATAAAATCCGCACAGATAATACAAATAAAACACAACCAACAACGCCATCGACAACAGAATCAAAAATCACTGCTTTCGAGCCTGCGGATCGTTTGCCGATCATACCAACACCAACCTTAAAGTCAAAGTTAGCTTCGTCATCACCCAGAAGAATGCGCAAGCAAAAGAAACTTAGAATCAAGCCACATCAATCAACAATGTTGTCTGAGGGGGCCAATGAAGAGACATTGCATCTAACTACGACAACAACAGCGTTATATACGCGCACCTATACCTATGTCGTGGAGCGTGTTCACAACGATCAGACCGAGCAACTGCAATCCATTTCCACATTTATTCGAGTGAGTACTAGCCACGTGCCTGTCACTCTCACCATAACGCGCATTAACTCAAATAGTGTCACGGGGATGTCCACTCAGAATGATCCCGAATAATATCAATGCCGTAAAGCGAAAGCATCCATAGGCTGGATAGTACATGATGCATATATAAATTTTGTTTTCCTGTAGTTCGGCTAATTGATTAGTCCGCACTAGGGAGTAAATACTTTATATATAGCAGATACTGTATCCGGAAAGCAAAAAAGAGTATAGCCTCCACAACCGGATAGCCGGATATGATACCTATATGAATTTGGGTTTTCAATAGTTCGGCTGATTGATTAGGCCGTCTTAGGGAGTATATACTGTATATATAACACATGTATGTATCTTTAAACAAGTTACGTTCACACACGCACACACACACACATTTAATAATATATACATTTACATAGATTTCTTCTTTTCAATGTGGGAGCATAAGTTTATTTATGTTACAGGCCCGATTCAATGCAAAAAGGATGACATATATATGTAATACTACTTCTTATAAATATATATATATATATATGTATATATATATGCACATGCAAATTGAAATTTAAATTATTCACCGTAAGTTGCATATATGATTGTTCATATTTCATAACAATAGTCAAGTAATACAATTATCAACATATTTTTAAGTATGTATGTAAGGTGGGTTTATTAATATAGATAATAATTTGTATGTATAATTGATGTGAGTATATATGGAATGTAAAAAATTTTACTTAATCTTAAAGCATAACTTAACTATAATCAAACATCAGTCGTACGTTTTCTGTATTTTGTATATGTTTTTGTTAATAAAATGATTGATTTTAACAATATAATTTAATGCATATACTCTACCTCCATTGAAGGATAAAAAAGAGGAAATTACGACATCTGGCGTGAATCAAGGTACTTTTAATTATTTTAAATGATTTCCTATGCTGTCACCGGGTGAAGACCCATCAATTTTAAGAGTCTAAGCCACAATCACCCACGCTCCTAATTGGCTTAGCTATGTAAACTATGCAAAACGATTTCGGTTCATACAGGCAAAAGGATAGTAAGACGGCATCGCATAGGCCCACTTGCTTCATGCATAACTATACAATTAAATACAATATTTATCTTTAGAAGCAGAGTTTAAAAACATGAGTCTCGAGTTGGAGATACTCTGAAATTAACGGACTAGCGATGTAATTTGCAGTACATTATCCTTACAATCTAGTACGTATATGATGTACATGCAAAAATACCGACTCTTTATTCATATTATTGAATTGCTCAACTGGTTTCTAACATATAAAAAAGACGAAAATGTAAAAATACCCTGCTTTTGGTGAGTTTACTTCGTGACGTGAGAGGCATCTTTAATTTCATTTGTGTACGGTATTTGAAAAAAAATGTGAGCTGCGTAAGCTTGTGAGTGGTTCAGTATTTAGTTTCTAGTTCTTGTAAGACGCATCTATACAGATTTAGATTGACTCGTTTGTTGATAATGTTCTACCATATATACATATTTTAATTACATTTCGCCAAATGTAATTGATCAAAACCAATCCTTCTGTAAAATGTCATTTACCAATAAAGTAGCATTAACTGTATATTTTAATTATCATTGAATATAGTTCATGTAAATACACACTTGATAAATATATAATAAATAAAAAGAAAAAAAAGAGAAAGGCTGTTCTTTTGAATTTAGCCCCAGACACTAAATGTCCACATAAACTTTTGTAATTGACGCAGGCTACAATAAGAGACACGTAAAACACGATACAACATATAGTAGTAACAGTGAATCAACAACTGACACAATGTCCCGCCTTCAGAATGTCCGTATGCTCGCTAACACTAACCTTTTAAATGGTCTCAATTCTGACGATGTGTCGAACAAGAGCTTGGATCAGGCCAGATTCAATTTAGCCACACATGTTATGTCGAATGGAGTAGAACTAATCATTGCCAGCGACAAGATCAAGCATATTGATAAGCAAGCGTCATCAACTCAGAGCCCGTCGATTAGTCTGTCATCGAGGCATGTTCAACAGAAACCCGTCACTCTTGCACCCAGTACACTTAAGAATCATATGATATTGGCACTGCCCACAATTAGACAGGTAAAAATTAATATATATTAGGATCATTCATTACTATTCATTTTCTTCTTAGGATAATTTCTCAATTCCAATTGAAGAGAACCAATTCATCACAAAGACCTGCCTGACCACCTACACGTATCATACAACATACCTAAATAAGGGAAGCACCACAGTGGAAAGCAGGGAGAAGGTTGTATCAAATCGCCAAACGGAGGAACGAAAATTTTTGCGTGCAAGCAGTCAATTGTCACTAGGTGTAACTCTTTCAAATGTGAGTATAGCTTCCAAGAACAATGACACAGACAGGCATTTAAGCGAGCAGGTAGTATGCAAAAAACTTGGCATATAATAACTAATAACTAGATCAAGTATGTGTGTATTCTATAAGGTTCTACCACTCCTCCCCATCTGCTCGCCCTAATCAATTATATATATACTTTATGGGGTCTGCAGAAGGTGGAGCTGTCAATGGGTTCGGATTATAATGAAAGATTTGCTAATAATAAATTTCTAATCATATACTCTATTTAGACGCCCGAACTAGTGGTTGGAATATTTCCAACGACGTACCACTACTACAATTCGATTAAAAACAACGACTTTGTTATCAGATCGAGCTACACGATAATTAACACAGTGACTGGGCCAGAGGATTACATTTCGTTTCTGCAGCCCTCAGAGGATGCCACTCCTCTTTTGGATACTAATACATACTACAGTCCGCTGAATATAATGAGGACGCAGGATGAAGGATTGGGATCAACGAAAATTTTAGCAGATGAGAATATTTTGACGCAAGTCGTCATCACAGAATCCATTCCGCCACGAGGTGCGTCCAACGCCAAATATCAAGCGCCTCTTAAGGCAGCTAGCCAAATCGACCAAGATGTGCAAATCTATGCAACGAAAACATATTTAACAACAGTCACATATCATCTGGCAACTGCTTCGGCCCTCAAATCCGAAACATTCTCATCCCCATCCAAAAACGTCGATGCAAATCAAACAAATCTACAAACAAAGGTAATTGTTAATGTTCGGACAGATATTGTGCCCAATTCGCTGTTGCGACCGGAGATTGTGTCCATGTTCCGAACCGAGCTGATACAAAAGAAGGGCAAAAATAATCGGAAGATTCTTGTTACTCTAGCTACATTGGTAAGCGGCGAAACTCTGCAAGTAACTGCAGTGAATATACAAAATAAGTCATTTACTGCGAGACCTACAGTTGTGCTGCACGACCGAGGGTCAATCAGTAAATCATCATTAACGCCAAGTCCCACTGATGTTCAATTCATAAGCCCAACCACAGTGGAAAGTAAGAGTAAGGGCATTGAGCCCACAAAGAGTCAAATCAAATTAGAAGCAGACTCTGAATCTGATTCATCCGATCAAAGCTTAGCAGAATCGGAAAACAATGATGTATACATTAAGCCGTTGAAGAAGTTACCGCCACAGTCTCCATCGATGTCAGCATCACCGACCGTAGATCAGCTAATTGGTTCTTTAAATTTACAACGCTTTCGACCGGTGTTTAACGTAATGGCTGAGTTGTTACAAAAAAATATTGTCAATCGACAAACGGAGACAAAACAGAATACGGATGATCTCTCTCTGGTCAAGAAAAATCCAAGCAACAATCTCTCAACTCAAAATCAAGTGGACGACAAGCCAGTTTACATACCACTACAAATACCTGACCCACATGATGCTCTACAAAGAAATATTACTAAACATAATCCAGATTCGTTGAGCAACTTTCAGTCTGACCTAAATAATTCAAATATCAATCTGAAAAAACTAACAGCATACAGTCTTCACATCAATCCACCGGAATCGGGGGCAGATCTGGATTTTCCGGATGGTGCAATCGACAACAGCTGGCTACGACAACAAAATAGTAATAGCTCTCAAAGATATATGGAATCAGTAAGACCCCAGTTAGCCTATGGAAGCTCCTTGCTGAATAATGGAATACCAATACGACCGGGCGAGATAATTAATGCAAATGCTGATGTCATTATTGGTCGGCCGAACGGAATAGGCGTTCAATATTTGCGACAAAGTGCAGTGTCCAACTCTCACGGCGACAGTGATTTATCGATTGAGTATACAAATCAAACATCCACAAAATATAATGTGCCCTCATTCAAGAAGAAAACCTGGATACCACCACAAATACCACTTACTCTAACCCCACCACGCCTCATACCGGTCGGTGTGGGATCTATGGACTATAGCCAGGATCGGCTAAAAGCGAGTCGTAATCAGCATCGAGTGATAGTCAGTGACTACAACAATATACTGCGGCCCCCAACACAACCACAAGTTCCTCAAGCATATCCAGAGTTCAGTGCTCCACCGTCATCACCAGGGGGCAAGTATAGGTTGCCAGGCGTCTACCAAAGTCCGAACAATGGTAATGGTCATCTCTATGGCTCACAGCAGCTAATTATTAATTTAAACTCGGAGTTGAATAATAATGAAATCTTGGAAATCAAACCAATTCCCCAAATATTTAGCACACAGTTACCGACGATCACAACCTATCCAATGTCGGACAGCAGCTACTACAAGCAAATATCCCCAAAGATATCTGCCCACCATCATGTAAATCTGAAGACAGATGTCCTCAATCACAATGTCAACATAAATGTCCCGCCGTTGACCTTTAAGAGGGAAAGCGAAAACTTTCCTCTTGCAACTGCACTGCGGGGTCACATTGCCACGCCTCACATGCCCCTTATAAAAATACCATTGAATAAAGCTAATGTCGAGGTTCGACTCACACCGCAGAATACAAGGTTAGCTGAGACAGGTTATGGACACGTAAATGACTTGAATATCATGAAGCAATCAGGTAGTATATTTAAGCAGCGCAATCAGAATTTTAATAAAAATACTGAAAGCTCGGGTGCAACTGGGCCAAATGCAAGTTTTAGTAGCAAAACTATCAGTTCGAGCATTCCCCATACAAATTTATTATTCTCATCGAACCCAAAAGTATCACATTCAATTCATATCGAATCGCCAAACTTCAATAATAAATGGAATGTAAGCGAAACTTTTACAAAGTGGAACGTGTCCTCTGACTCAAGTCAGGTTGCTTCAAATTTAATTGCATCAGAGAACAATAAACAGCTTAGTCTGGTATATATAAGTCCTAGCAAGGGTAACTTTAATGACAGTGGCGAAGCTAGCTCACAACAAGATCAAAATGCTGAATATACTACCTACAACTCGAACTACAATTTGCCAAACGAAAATATTTCCTTAGGAAACGGAGTCTTTACCTCTGAGCCTAGCCATTCAAATGAACACAATACTCATCTGCCATCGCCAGCCAATACTAAATTGGCAAAGCCTGGCACAGTAAACGCATGGATCTCATTTGCACCGTTCCAGACCATGAGCTTGGGTCAACCGTTTACCAAATCGAACCAAACCGAAACCCAAACCAACAAAGCACCAAATGATTTTCCCAAAAAGGTGTTTGTGGCAGCTGGTGAACAATTTAATGTAAGAGCCCAGCCGCCGCCCAAAAAGGAGTATAGTTTGACATTATTAACATCGCCCAATCATATGGAAAATACAGTTAAGCCAACTAAAATATTTCCCACAATAATGTTGCCTCCCCCTTTGGCAACTCATTTGAAAACAACAATTTCAACATTGATGTATGGAGCAGGAGCTCAGCAAAGTGTAGTTGGCTTGCAGCCCCCGCCACTTCTAGCCACTTCAACACTAACAACTCTAGATATATTCAATAGATATACACCATCAAGAGTTGCGAGTATAAAAGATATAGAAGCTTCATCAATCTTTGAGGAACCCATTACACGCAAGCCAACAACAACAACAACAACAACAACAACGGGACTAGCGATAAAAACCACAAAGCTTTCATCTAGAGTTACGAGTCGAAAAGATATAGAAGCTTCATCAATATTTAAGGAACCCATGACTTCTAAACCAACAGCAACGAAGCTAACGATCAAAGCCACAAAACTCTTAACTAGAGTTACGACTCGAAAAGACATAAAAGTATCTTCAATATTCAAGGAATCCAGTATGCATACCCCATTATTAATAAATGGAACGTCACTTTCATCCAGTGCTACAAAACCCTCTCTACACGTCTCAAACATATTTAACAAATCACACGATGTAGAAAAAGCCAAGCCTTTTTCATCGGCCCCAAAGAGAGGAAATGTAATGAAAACTCAGATACCAAATACTTTCTATATTAACTCATATACTACGAAAACTGCATCAAATACACCAGAGCCTCCAACCATAACTGAGTCTGTATTAACAACTTATTCCGTATTAAATAAAATACAAACAATAAATACTTCCATTCGGGAATCCATGAGAGACTCCATCCTGGATTCTGTATTAATGTCAGCAAATACTTATCATAATCATAATAATGCTAAAAGTAATTCAGACTTGATTGCGTATAACAATAGTAAAAATTCGGTAGCTTTTTTGGAATCTTCGGAGCCAGTATTTTCTCCATCGACGAGAATCACTAATAGGAACATTTACAGCAATACATTTTCCAGTAAGATAACAGATAATCTCAACAATGAAATCTTAATGAAAAGCAAGAGCATTTCGAAATCCCTAAAATCCTCTTTAACGCGTACTGTTAGTATAGAGGAGAAATTTACACAATTACCAAAAACCTCAATAAGTATGCCAGCTTTGATGGACAGCAAAACGATTGTTACGGGTACAACCAAAACAGAAATATTAGACTATATACGATCGAAATCCAACAATTATGCAATAATTCCGACTTCCACATTGAATTTCCGACCCGATATGTCGAGCATTCTAATTGTTATGACAAAAGCAACTGGCGATGAGAATAATAAAATGATTGATCCAGACATAGCTTTGGATTATGATACGAATATATCTTTTGATATACCCACTCGAGATGAAGACATCCAACCACCTATCAACTCTAATAGTGTGCTATTAGGCGGTATCCTTATAGCTACGCCTCCGAGAACTCTATCGGCTCCAATCACATCCTCAGAGGCTTGCAATCCAGCGTGTAAGTCGAACAAAAATGAGATATGTACCAGTAGCTCAGAGTACGTGAGTCACTGTGAGTGCCGGCTGGGATTTGCGCGCATGTTTCCGGACCGACCATGTAAACGTAAGTAAATCTAACTTATAGAAGTAAATAATCTTTGATAAGAAACCACAATTCGATTTCATATTTTTTTTAATTCGATAAATACTGTTGTAACAGTATACTACGATAATAATATCAGTGTTGCAAACAGTATTGTATAATTCTGTTTGGGTGGGAAACTCCCAGTGGTAATTAGTAAGCATTAAAATCGAACGTGGCTCTGACAGGGTTGGCAGAACAGTGTACTTTGATGACGTGTAAAAAAGCACGTTGTAGTAGTTCTGAAGACAATATAACGAATGGAAATACTAAATACATAATATTTTACCCGATAAATGTACTGATTGAAAATAAAGGTACAAAATACTAAGTTAGAACATATATCAATAGATCAGTACGAGTATTGCAGTCAGGCGCTGCGGAGTGCATTATACACATTCACGCTCAAAACGCTGTCAGTTCCAAGAGATATGGTCTTTTCCGATTTGCCACGACCCCATTACATAAGGAAATACAACCAATCCTTAGAAATTGCCTACAGCAACATGGGGCTAAGGGTCAAAACAGTTTAAGTTACAGGGTATTTTCGACATGCAACGCCCGCAAAAGAAGCTTAAAATATTGTAGGTGCATCCCATAGTTGAATTTGTAAGTTTATAGTTCTTAAACTTGAGAAGATGTAGATTTTTACAGTTGTTCACCATCACTTTGGGCGAGTTCTACTCACGAGTTTTCCAAATCTATTGTATAACACCAATAACGTTCAATATAGTAATTCAATATATAGTCAGATTCGAATTACAACTCCCCTAGTTGGCGGGTACATATTATTTGTATACCCTGAACCCATTGAAAATGGGAATTCAGGGTATAATGGTTTTGTGAAAATGTATGTAACAGGCAGAAGGAGGCGTGGCAGACCCCATACAGTATATATATTCTTGATCAGGACGACAAGAGAAATTGTTTAAGCCCTGTCCGTCTGTCCATCCGTCCGTCCGTCCGTGTGAGCGCACCGATTTCCTAAACCGCAAAAGCGGTCGTATATCAAATACTAGAGACTTGTGCTTTGGCAATTACAAACATATGTACCATCTTATTATACTCTGAAAGTTTCATTAGGAAAGTCCAAGCAGAAAAAGTTATTCAACAATCAATTTCCCATAGTAATGCTCATACTGCAGCCCAACAGCAGCCGCTGCACAAACTGGGAAGTAAACAGAACGCGTCCGATATCTGCGATACTCATAAACACTAGGAAGTTCCAATTATGCCCTTTTTTCGCTACCAACTTCAGATTTCTAAAAGGATCAGCAGGTACCAAAAATATGTTACATTCCCACGACTATGCCTACGCATAACTGTGTATTTACGTGTGCATGCGTTATATGCAATATATATATAAAAGAAGCGTAAAATGATTTTAGTAACAGCTGCCACAGGGTTCAGGGTATCTCTTAATCGAGCCGTCTCGATTAGAGCACTCTTACTTGTTCTTTTTTTTCATTTGTAGAGGAATATTTGATTTGAATTGATTTTTTAATAATGATTAGATTTGAAATGGTCGAAAGTGTAGCTGAAATAGTAATTTGAAGTTCTCTTTGTGTCTTTCCAATCTAAATTCACAGCGACATATACGTTCGAGTTGAGTATACCAATTGCTAGAGTCGGCAGCTACTTGCTTAAGTTTAACGATGAGTTTTTAAGCAATTCATCAAATCAAAATCGATACCTAAGATCAATAATCCTTGATGCCATCGATCGTATGGTTATGCAATCCGACTTTCGTGACGTATACTATGGAGTCCAGTCAAGGGAATTTAACTCTCGAAGGAACGCTACTGTACTGGGAAACTTCTTACTGCAGGTTAAATCACTAAAACTAATTATATATTGCTCTTATATATATAACAATATAAGATATATTTATATATATTTATATATTTTTATTATTAATATAAATTTTTAGTTGTCAGAAAACAGTGATGTGAAACGTTTAGAAACAGTTTTTAAGAAATATTTGCGACAGAGTAACTATAGTGTTGGAGGAACCGAATTGTATACATCGAAGGAGGACATAAATTCATTGACAGTTAAAGGTAAGTTGAGCAAGTAACTCGAGCCTATTCACAGTACAGTTAAACATTTTTAATTTGTCAAATATATATATATATATATATGTATGTACATATACAATTTTGGGAAATCAGTAGCTAAGTCGTTCAACTCTCAGCTTCTTGCTATAAATCTGAAAAGTCTTTTTCTGATATTCCCGCGCATCTTATTGATATAAGGAGCAATAATGAGAATAATATGAAAGAAATCTTTTCACTTTAGTAAATTAGCGTATACAGCAGGTATATGTACCAAATTCACTAGCTTTAATAAACGGCTTAGCAGAAAGACTAGACAAACGAGTATAACTGTTTTATTTATTACGAATAAACAACGTACAATGTATTGTATTTCACATGTTTAGATTTTGATGAATGTGCCCACGATGACTTCAACGATTGTTCCATCCACGCCCACTGCTTCAATTTGGTAGGCAGCTACACCTGCAGCTGCCCCGATGGCTATGTGGACACATCCGATAATCCCGTTTATCCTGGTCGCCATTGTTCAGATGGCATAATTGGCTGCGATAAGTGTAATTACCATGGCCACTGTGTGACATCGAGTCAAGTCTCGAATGGAACTACAGTATGTGAATGCTTTGCTTGGCATGCGGGGGCGACGTGTCAGTTGAACCTGAAGATATTGCTGATTAGCCTGATTGCAATTGGCACAGTTTTCATCTTGCTGCTAGTCTGCATGCTGCTTATCTATTCGAAACGAAGATCGCATGGAGGTGCTAGGCCAAGGCCTATATTTATAAACGCATCCAATTATCATCCTAGTATGCTGACCTCATCTAGCAACAAGTCGGCAATGTCTTCGGCAGTTCTTATACGCAAAGCCAGCATCGACAAGCGCAACATTTTGAATGATTCAAATAGTGAATCCAGTCACAATACTGAGCAATATTCAACATTCAAGGTAAAATTGAACTCCTCAGCGCTTAGCTTATTCACTTACTTTTTTCTCTTGCTAGGACTTAGCCAATGCATTCGAGCCGGTACAATCTGATAGATCACTTACTGTTATGATTCCACGAGCCAAATACTATCATCCATCGGTCCTGCCGCACTCACAGCAATTAAAGCAACACGAGCTGGCGTTAGACGAGGTCGATAGCAAGAGCAAAAATAAGGCTGCCAGAGACCCATCCACAAAGTCCTCTGGCAAGGAGTGTGGCGCATTAGTCTCTGCAGGCTTTGAGGTCTCGGCAATTGTTAGTGACCGACCGGTTCAAGTGAATAGCAAAACAGTGGACTGGAAGGAATGTGCAACTGATTGCGAATCACCTCAAGGACAACAGATATCGAGAGAAAGCTTAAAGGCCCTTTTAAATTCAAACGAGTAAGAAAATTTGTAAGCTGAAAAGATGTAAATTTGCTTCAAACGATTTGTTTCTTGTCAGGGACTTTCACAGAATGAGCTCTTGGATGAGAAATATTCCTAACACTGAAATGTAAGTAATGTCAATACAATCAGTTTCAGATTATAGCAAGTAAGAATAATATAATATATAATAATCATTGACGGTCAAAGCACTGATACCACTCCAATACGGAGTATGTATTAAAAGTTTTGACTTTAATAACTTACATTTAAATATCTATAAACGTGTATATATGTGGGAGCGTAGGTGTATATCAGCTACTATACTTGTACCTTCTAGTCCTACACTGCCAAAAACATCCTACTTGCTGATTAATTGAATCATCGAGTATTTGTTCAAATGAAAGTTTGTAAAGTTCTTTTAAGCATGAGGATTGAGAGCAAAAACTTGATAAATATCATTTCCTATTTTCAGATCGGCTGATATACGGTCATTCGATGAAACCACAGTACAGGCTGTTACCAAATCGCTGCATCTATGTTTCGAAAAGCAGACGCCAAGCAATACAATTGAGGTCGGCTCAGGTTTTAAATTTAATAAAAATTATTATTGATTATTATTATGCTTGCTTAGGAGGCGAACACAATGGCCGAGCGAGATCTTGGCTCTACATTTTTATTGCCGCATACCCATCTTTACAAGCCAGAGAAGGTTAGTTATTTTCTATAAAGACAACTTATTTTACCAATGTATAACACTAATACAAATACATTTGATTCATTACAGCTCGAGAGTGACCTATCCGGCTTTGATTCTTTATAAAGTACATTTGAGTATTTTTATTATTGATCGATCAAGCATAAATCCAACACTATTACTAAGAGTTGTTGTTAGAACATTTTAATATTTACGAGCAACGCTATCACATTACATTTTGTTTATTTTTATGCCCTGATCCCACTGAAAATTGCAATTCACGGTATAATAGTTTTGTAAAAATGTATGTAAGAGGCAGCAATGTCCGTCAATTCGTATGAGCGTACGTCCTTCCCTACGTCTGTCTGTCCGTCTATCTAGAGACTTGTAACTAGAAATGAATACTCCTGTATACCATTCGCTGATATTTCTCAAAAACTCATCCCATTTCCTTTTTCTCGATAAAAATCAATATTTTTTAAGCGCTGATTGAACATTACAAAATATGGAAACATCAAATTTGCAGTGGGGTTTCCTGTAATGAAAACGCAGATTTAGTATGTTTTGAACTTTGCACAGTTGCTCCAGCCCCTTTTCCCCGAACTCATAAGAAACATATTTCATATACTTGTGCTGTAGCAAATATAATGCATATTCATTTGATAAGGAAAGTATTTAAAAGCAGCATAGAATGAATTGAATATCAGCTCTTGGCGGGGTTCAGGGTATCTTCTAGTCGAGCTGTCTCGAATCAATCAATCCAACTTTTTTTTTAATTTGTAAAAAAGACAAATTCACTTTAAATGGATATATCTCTAGTCGTGCACTTTCGACTAGACCCTTCCAACCTGATTTATTAATTTATAAGGAAATTAGTTAATAATAATACTTGCCCATGCCCAAGAATGCATTTACTTACTTCCAATATTAAATATACATAGGAGAGCTCAACTGTACAACTAATTTTGCATTTATTTATTTTTAGATTATTATATGAGCTAAAAATTGTGTGCCAGTTATATATTAAAATTAAGTTAAATAAATTATTACCGTAATATACTGTTAAAAATTTGTTAATGAAAAATAAATAAAATACAATTTTAACAAACTTGAAAAGTTCTTTAACGTCGAAAGACCTATTTAATATTACTACGACTTTAATCGTGTTTATTTAGGAACATTCAAAGCAAACAAAAATCGTTGGTTTTAGGATCGATAATTGGAGTAATAGTTTAATTTTTTTTAATTAAATAAATAAGTCTATGTGGTGTGGAAAGAATTCGTTTTCTAACTGAACTGTACCTGTTCTGTAGTTAATAGGTTTTCATACTGTTTCTACCCTTTTGAGTGTTAGGAGCGCTCAAAAAAAAAAAAAAAAAATATATATATATATATAAATTGGGGTGCAAGCAAACCACAATAATGTGAGCGGGCTCTAGAATGTGCTATGACTATGAAGTGACTTGTAGACACCTTACTCTAAAGAGGAGAAACAGTAGAAGGAACAATAACTCTTACTTAAAAGTCTTAAGAGCGATGCTAAAATTCTATACTAAACCTAAGTGTATTACTTAGCTGATAAGTTAGGTAAATGGAAATATAAATCTGTAAAAATGTAGCAATATAGCATCTAGGTTCCTTACAAACGACCCATTTGAAGCAGGGTATACGAATAGGGGATGATATAGGGTTGTGTGCGAAGCTTTTGTCCCTTCGAAAATGGACGGTGGTCGATGTCAGCTCGTTGCTTTTCGGCTCTGTCCACGAACAAGTAAATAGCATTTCAAGCGGTTCGGCTGACGCGCGTTAGTTAGTAGCGCAGTGGCGTCACCATTAGGGGTACAATGGGGTATATTCGCTAGTTCCCCGCTCGACAGCAAATGCGCTGGGTCACTGAACTTCCTGACCACTTGCGTGTAGACCAGAGTGTACCTGTCCACCCGTTCACACAATACTTTTAGCCCTCCTATATGACCAATTTTCCCAGCTAGAATATATATGTATATTCAACTAGGGGTAGCAATAGCCCGCTGACCAGAGAGCCCGCTGACGGGTACACAGGTGTATTCGAACTGGTCGAACTGCAGTGTAATTCAAGCAGCTCGTCTGAAACAGTATAGTCGAAATCATATATTATTTTCGTTAACCTAATCTAGACAACTAGTAAAATATTGAACCGATTAAGTAATATACGCCAATGTGCATTGTGTAAAATTATTCATTGACATAAAACACATCTGAAACTTCTGTTATGTGTAATACAAGTGCAGACATGTAAAAATACCTTTTAAATAATTCTCTTTCTTGTGTACAAAGTTATAGAGTTGTTGTTTTCGTGTAAATAATATAGGTACTCTTATTGTTCAACAAACCTAATAACTAATTAATTATTGAATTATATAAATTACCACAGCTCTGGCCTGAGTGACTTACGACAGTTTTGCTGGGTCTGGGCTATTGCGGAGCTTGTGAAATACTTTAACCAAGAACTCAATGGAGGCCCTCAACACAAAACATACATATGAATATATATGAATTATTCACTTGTGAAGTGATTTCTTATTGAAAGCGTGAACAGTAAAAGCCATGAACAATGGACAATTGTCAACATTTAATAGTACTGAGAACGCAGTCTTAAACAATTTTGCATGGTCAAATAGTCGAATATAGACGAATAGCAGACACTCCAACAATATTCCAACAACAATTTAGAAAGCACTCTTAGACGCTGAACTTCAATTAGCAATTCCAAGGGCTTCGAGGCACATATATTGTTTGCGAGCATAAAAAAACATTGAGGTCAGATTCTATACAAATATACACATACATACATATATTTTCATAACATTTTGCCAATTCAGTGTCAATTCTGAGCAGATATTGGCATTATTAAAAATATATTGTAAGAGTCTCTTATATTCACATTTAATTTTATTATTATTTTGTATCTGTCAAATGGCCATATTTTTGCCTATTAAAAGCGCTGAATATTAGTCGCATACATATATACGTACATAGTCATATTCCAAAATGGCGTCCACATTCAATTTTCGCACTCGGCGCCTCGGCTACCCTTTGGCGGTCAACGTTGCGTCGTGCTAGCCAATCACGTCATCAGCTGTCGATGTGCCCTGGACTCCACAAAAAAGAGCCAATGAGAGCATTAGTCAAGAGCCGACGAACAGAAGACAGCCTGTATCCAAGGCATGCACACACGCACACACAGACACTCATTCGTACACACACACACAAGCTTGCTCACTGTGTGCGCATTTGGTTCATCCCTCAGGGGCGTACGAAGAAAGAAGAGAGCAACAACAGGAATTGTTCTTGGAGCTAAAGTGAGACGTGTAATCTCAATTGCTATGCACATCTGCACAATTCGAATTAAATGTATTTGTTAAAGTTCTTAGAGGCTAATGAGAATAGAGTTGTTAGTTAAAGTTATTCAAGTATTCACTCTTTCCTAAAGCAAAGTTAATCAAATTAAGCTTGAAGTTTTGCACATCTATGATTCATCAAATTTAGAAGTCTGCTCCTAATTACAATTTTGATCAAAAGGAAGGCCTTAGGAATCTCCTCTGGACTCTAGACTCGTCTATTATTCTATGAATCGGTCAGGTCCTGCTTATAGAGTACTTATTAGAAATGAAATGAAAATGAATGAGAACCACTCCAGGTATGCTCACCTCCGTTATCGCATATTTCTTGACAGACAGACAAGGCAACATGATAAGCTCAACTAACAAGCATAGAGGAAATGATGAGCAGATCTCTGGATACTTGCGTATCCTGAAGGCGCCAGAAGTGGATGATTCTGACGAGGAGCGCGAGTTGACAAATTTAAATTGGTTACTGCGCAATCAAAATCTGACGTGGTCAAAAACAATTGATGCCAACCCGGAGGATGATATCAACATCGAAACTGGCCAACGGCAGCTGGCCACTGACGTTGAAAGCATCAATCTGCAAAAGAAAATAAGGCCGCTGGATCAAGGACCTTCGAAGAATACAGCAAATAAATCGCTAATGCGAAACCTTATCAGCTGCCCCGAGGTCAGAAAACAAAACTCAGCAACAGCTCTGCTAAAGCGTCCAACCCCAGCGGAGAGATACGATATTTTCATTAATAAAATTAAACGGTATGAATGGAGCTATTAGTATTTTATAAATACTATTTCATAACACCTTTATCATTGCAGCGACTTGGTAGAGTATGAGAAGTCGGCTAACAAATACAAGACAGACGTCACACATAAGCCGCCGTTTAACTACTCTCATATAATTGGAATGGCTATGCTCGAAAATGGACGAGTCACACTGCAACAAATTTGTGCATGGATTGAGTCGAAATTCGCATTTTTTCGAGTGCGTAAAAAATGGAATGTGAGTCTTAAATAATGTAAACCTATGCGTATTAAAGGAAATAATTTATTTGTGATCAATTATACTGTGAGCCCATTGAAAATGGGAAATCAGGGTCGAATGGTTTTGTAAAATTGTAAAATGTATTTAACTAGCAGAAGAAGGCGATCAGGATGACAAGTTGAGCCAATTAGTCGTATCCGTCTGCCTGTCTGTCCGTCAGTTCGTCTGTCCGTATGTATGAACGCGTCGATCTCAGAGCCTATAACAGCTGACAAAAATTCGATGCGGTTGTCGGAGTCAGAGCTCGAAAATCTTTATAATTTTACGCTTATTTCCATTATGCTTAGAGTATATTTTTAAATATCTCAATTTCGACTTAGCTCAGGATATCTGTCTATTATATTTACTTGTAACAGGATTGGTATATCAGTATGTTCTGGACCAGGACGATTAGCTGCGTCGATCTTTCTGCAATTTGAAATAAACATGTTCTAATATCACAATACCATTTCCTTATTATAGATAAATATTGACCTTAAATGCTAGAGACCTCACTAAAGTATGCATGATTGCAAGAGTTAGGCAGACACAGACTATGAGTAGTTCAGATTGTGGTTAATGTTTCTCATTCAAAAAGAAGAAGACTTCAAATTTAGAAATATTTGAATCGAAGCACATAACAAAATGCTTTCTACATTTTCGACTTGATAAATCTATCGCTGCATAACACTGCCGGGTATTATACGTTACGATCAACATCGCTTGACTGCACCAGTTGCACTTTTAATTACAATTTATACAAATTACTAACAATATTTTAAAATCTATATTTTTGGCATTTTAGAATTCGATCAGGCACAATCTGTCACTGCATCACTGCTTTCGCAATCGCAAACGCGAGGAAAAGGGTAAAGGAGGCTATTGGGAACTAGGAGTGGATCCTAAGAAATGTGATAAGAAGCGCATACGGAATCGCAAATCAACCAATTCAAAGTCCAACCAAACTTCGGCAGAGGCTAAAAATCATCAGAGTCTATTGGCCAAATACCAGTTGACCAATTCGATAAGTGACGAAGTCACTCGAGACCGTTTTCCAAATCTGTCCACATTTTATGTGCAGAATGAGAAGCCACAACTCTCTAGTCCCGACCATACCGTGTCTGAGCATGATGCACAACTGGATTCCTTGACCTTAACTGAAGTGGACGTGGGCCTGGGTGCTGGGCTGACATTACCAACTGCTCCACACGATCGTGACGCCACCTTTCTATACCCAGATACATCGTTCACATCCTCTACGAACAACGAAGCCTTTCATCTGCAGCAACAGTATGAGCTGGGCACTATTATAATTAGCACCACAGGCCTCATCGAAGACCCATCGTGCCTGAATAGTATAATCAGCAATAAGTTCGGTTGCTCTAGCATGGTGAGAATTCAATTCCTATTATTATAATTACTATCTTTGTTATTAATGCCTTTGCTTCAGATCTATACCGAGGACGAAATTCCGACAGCAAGTGAGAATGTTATCATCTCGTCACACAAAATGGATTCCAATAAAGAAACTAATCTAGCATTGATAACACCAATCAGCTCCAATTCGGATATCCCGAGCAGCGTTACGATCAATTGCGACTACTCCAATTTTCGACCATACATGGACTGCATTGATGAGCCATATAATTACCTGCATAGCAATGAGTTGAATCGCAACGAGGATATTTTAGATAACCTTTTGGATGTCTGCGTTAGAGATTATTGAATGACAAATATCGCCAAATAAATATGTGAACTTCATCTACAATACAGCCTTCAATTTCATTTCATTTCACTTGTCAATTAGTTGTTATATCCGAATTTAGTATTAAGAGCTACTTTTTAAACCCTGACCCCATTGACAATTGAGAAATCAGGGTATAATGTTTTTGTTGGATGTATGTAACAGGCAGAAGGAGGCGTGGCATACCCCATAAAGTATATATATTCTTGATCAGGACGACAAGAGAAATCGATTTGGCCATGTCCATCTGTCTGTCCGTCCGTCCGTCCGTCCGTCTGTCCGTCTGTCCGTATGTATGAACGCGTCGATTTCAGCTCTCAGAAGAGCTAGAGACTTGCATTTTTTTGTAGATCCCTATATACAGCGCGCATATCAAGTTTATTTTCGATAATCGATTAATATATTCGTTTTTTTTTTTGTTATCGAATAAAAACATTATCGAAATTCAGTTATAAAATTCTATCTCGCCCATCTTTTAAGCTAGATATTTAGCTTTATATATATTTTATGCAATTTTGAATTTTGTTATATTTTGGATTCCGACCCCAAATTTCCCCCAACTGAAATTCAGTCTCAAATATAGCCGAAATGCGAATGAGTTGGCACTTTTACTAAACTGACAAATATGCCCATAGAATATGTTGATCATATGCCGAAAATTTCATTGAAATCCGTTAAGTAGCAAAAAAGTTATTAAACAAAACGTTTGGCTACTTAACAAACACACGTGGCAGCAGCGCCAAGCGAACGCAATTTTTCTATTCTGTGCACACACATATACAAACGCTCGCATTCTAATCGATTCGAAGAATCGCAAATTACACTTGAATTTTGTTGAATTACCAGCTGCTGATTTAGTTTACATTTGCCACCGCTTTTTCAGACAATGGAGTGGCGTATTTGGTAGAAGCGACGCACGCGAAACATAAGTACCTGGGTTCGACACCAGGCGACGTCGGAAATTTATTTCGTTTTTTAATTTTATAAAAATTAGGTGGCTTTGTTGGTAGAGATGCTGCACGTTGCGCAATTAACCCAGGTTCGAACCTCGCCAATGTCAGTTAAAAAAAAAATGCTTTAAACTTGAAATTTGTGTATAATTTTACGCTAAGTATAAGTGTATTGGAAAACACATTTTCGACGAGGCTCAGGGGTACCCTAGTCGGTTGCGCCCGACTAGAGTGTTCTTACTTGTTTTTATTAAAATTTGTTTAGTTTTAGTGCTTAATCTGAGTAAGCACTACCTAAAGAGCAGGAAATTTCGAAAGCCAACGATTAGGTGTTGAATACTAATAGGGAGGGTAAGGAAAAAACATATTAATGTTGCTGCCAACCAGTATAAAATTGTATTACTGCTAGTTGTTACCGATGGGTAAGATATTTTAGATTTCGTCAATAGACTAGCGGCTTGACTCAATGTAGTGGATTACTGTTCACGGTCTAGGGCTTGGGAGCGTATTTGCGTAATCATAGTTGCAGGGTCTGCACCTGATACTTTTCTCATCTCTTCCAGTTCTTCTTCTTCTTTCACTTCATTCAGGGTATAATGGTTTTGTGAAAATGTATATAACAGGCAGAAGGAGGCGTGGCAGACCCCATAAAGTATATATATTCTTGATCAGGACGACAAGAGAAATTGTTTAAGCCCTGTCCGTCTGTCTGTATGTCTGTCCGTACTCGTGTATGCCATACGCTTAACAAGTTTATCATACATTTTCGAAAAGTCATCCCATTTTCTTATTATCGATAAAAATCGATAATTTGGCTTTGTTTTTCAAACGTAACTCTGTAACCGTAAAAGCTAGATACTTCAGATTTGCAGTGTATGTTACTGTAATGAATGCGCACATTTAGTCATTTTTTGATTTTTGATAACGGCTTTTCTTTCCCTAAAATTAGCAAAAAAAAAAAAAGTCGTATATCAAATACTAGAGACTTGTGCTTTGGCAAACGTATGTACCATCTAATTATACTCTAAAAGTTTCATTAAGACAGTCCAAGCAGAAAAAAAGTTTTTCAACCATTAATTTCCCATAGTAATGCTAATATTGCAGCCCAAGCGCTGCCGCAGCGTCAACTGCGCAGTAAGCAGAGCGCGCGCCTACGCATAACTGTGTATGTATGTGTGTACGCATAGTTCGTTTATGTGTTTGTGTGCGATATCCGCCCTTTTTTCGCTACCAGCTTCAGATTTCTAAAAGGGTCAGCAGGTACGAAAAATTAGTAACATTCCCACCCCTATGCCTACGCATAACTGTGTTTTAATGTGTGCATGCGTTATATGCAATGTATATATAAAATAAGAAAATGATTTGAGTAACAGCTCCCACAGGGTTCAGGGTATCTCTTAATCGAGCCGTCTCGATTAGAGCACTCTTACTGTTTTTTTCTCTTTTTATGAAATGTGTGTTCTTTATTTACATTGGTTAGTGTGCTGTTACCATTTAGGCAACTTAACCTAATCAGAATTGTGTATTAAGTTGAGTAGTGTGTTATTGGAATAAGATATTTACAGTGAAGTGTAGCTTCATTCACTAGAGCAAGATCAGATTAGGAACTTCCTCCATCATTACAATTTAATAGCTTTAATAGGCAATTATAAAAAGCTTCACCAATCAGATGTTTCCACCTCTCGCTTGCGCGAAGCGCAGGATGAGGGGTTTGTTGCACCGTTTGAGTTGTCTTATCAATGATAAGAACTGTAAAAAAGCTGCCGCCACCGCTCAGCATTGATCAAATCTTATAAAATATAATCTTCTATTTGTATAAAATTGTACATTTTTTGTAATTTTTGTTTGTTCTGGAACGTCAGTTTGGGGCGGATAATCAATTACGATCTGCCAGAACGAGCGTAGGGAACGAATTTATTCGACTCAGCCCAAAAGTATGCAACATAAGAGTATTGCAAAAATTATTATTTCGTCTAGTTACTTTCTGCTCGCCTGGTACCTTTTCCAGATTTTGCTCTAAAACTAAGCTCGCCTCGGCGGAGCAGCCGTCCCTTGAGTATGTGCAACATATATTTTATTTATTGCTTTAAATTTTTATACCCTGAACCCATTGAAAATGGGAATTCAGGGTATAATGGTTTTGTGAAAATGTATGTAACAGGCAGAAGGAGGCGTGGCAGACCCCATACAGTATATATATTCTTGATCAGGACGACAAGAGAAATTGTTTAAGCCCCGTCTGTCGGTCCATCCGTCCGTCCGTCCGTGTGAGCGCACCGATTTCCCAAACTACAAAAGCTAGAGCGTAACTCTGTAACCGTAAAAGCTAGATACTTTAGATTTGCGGTGTATGTTACTGTAATGAATGCGCACATTTTGTCATTTTTCGATTTTGGATACCGGCCTGCAGTTCCCTAAAATATGCAAATTTCTCCAGAAGTCGTATATAAAATACTAGAGACTTCGGCAAATACAAACATATGGCTTATCTCATTATACTGTAAAAGTTTCATTAAGAAAGTCCAGGCAGAAAAAAAGTTATTCAACAATCAATTTCCCATAGTAATGCTTATATTGCAGCCCAAGCGCAGCTGCTGCGTAAACTGCGCAGTAAGCAGAGCGCGTGCCTACGCATAACTGTGTATTTATGAGTGCATACGTTATATGCACTGTATATATAAAAGAAGCGTAAAATGATTTTAGTAACAGCTCCCACAGGGTTCAGGGTATCTCTTAATCGAGCCGTCTCGATTAGAGCACTCTTACTTGTTATACCCTGAGCCCATTGAAAATGGGAAATCAGGGTATAATATTTTTGTTGGATGTATGTAACAGGCAGAAGGAGGCGTGGCAGGCCCCATAAAGTATATATATTCTTGATCAGGACGACAAGGGAAATCGATTTGGCCCTGTCCGTCTGTCTGTCCGTCCGTCCGTCCGTCTGTCCGAATGTTCGAACGCACCGATTTTCGCTTCTATAAGAGCTAGAGACTTGAACTTTTTTAGTAGGTCCGTGTATAGCACGCGCAGATCAAGTATATTTTAAAAAATCGATAACTATCCCCAATTAATTGTTATTGATTAAAAAAAATCGAAATTCAGCTAACAAATTATATCACGCCCATCTTTTAAGCTAAAGACACCAAATTTTATATTTAGCTTTATATGTATTTTATGCAATTTTGAATTTTGTTATATTTTGGATACCGGCCCCAAATTCCCCCAAATTCTATGAAAAACACAGATTCGACGGGGCTCAGGGTTTCCCCTAGTCGGTGACGCCCGACTAGAGTTTTCTTTTTTGTTTTATTATATTGTTATACGTTTTTACAATTGTATTTTACATTTAGATTTAGAGACACAACAGGTAATTATATATTTTAACTCATAATTTCGATCTAGCCAGATTAATTTCGTTCTGTATAAGACTAGGAGTATGTTGCCGCCTGTGCCTTGTAGTAGTACATGGACGTAAAGCTGAAAAATAATAGGATTGACAATGGGTTTTTTCAAATTCGAATAAATCAAGAAGCAAAGACTTACCTCTTATCCACATAGCCCAATAAGATTATGCAGCTGATGGGCGAATCTGTAATGTATTAACTTATATTAGAACAAAGTCGCAAAAGTGAGCGCCTTCTACTTTTTAGTATTTCTTAGAAGCTTCGAATATATATACGATTTTCGCTGCCTATTAAGGATACCATTTGAAAGAAAGAGTCGGCACATCTTGTCCTATTATCCATAATTCAAGGTTTTCTTCCAGTGCATCTCAATGACGCTTCAAGCGAGATGCCTGCAATGAACTTCATTCTCTCATATTTGGGTTTAAATAATCATGATTTCATCCTTTGGTCAAGCATTTTTATAAACAAAATGTGTTTTTAAAAGCTAAAGCAAAATAATGAATATTTAAACGACCTCTCTCGCTCTAGCTGTTGTATAAATACAAAGGGACAGCGGCTGATAGCAACTTGAAATAATTACACATTAAGTGAACCAAAAAGTCCATTTAATGTTTAATATAATTAATAAATGAATACATGCTTCTATTTCCATTAAAACCAAATCTGAAATTGTGGTACAAATTTTAAATTGACTTTCGAATTATTTCTTTCGAAATAATATTTTTATGTGCTTCGATATCCTGTATTTTAACTATATTTGCGTAAGGTTTATATTGCATTGCTCTTGCTCTGTGTCTGTGTTTATTTTCCTTTTATAAAGGGAACAGTGTGATTATAAAGCAAGTATGAAAACTCTAGTCGGGCGTGAGCCCCGGCGAATCTGTGCTTTTCATAGAATTTGGAGGAATTTGGGGCCGGTATCCAATATATAACAAAATTCAAAATTGCATAAAACACATATAAAGCTAAATATAAAATTTGGTGTCTTTAGCTTAAAAGATGGGCGTGATATAATTTGTTAGCTGAATTTCGATTTTTTTTAATCAATAACAATTAATTGGGGATAGTTATCGATTTTTTAAAATATACTTGATCTGCGCGTGCTATACACGGACCTACTAAAAAAGTTCAAGTCTCTAGCTCTTATAGAAGCGAAAATCGGTGCGTTCGAACATTCGGACAGACGGACGGACGGACGGACAGACGGACGGACAGACAGACGGACAGGGCCAAATCGATTTCCCTTGTCGTCCTGATCAAGAATATATATACTTTATGGGGCCTGCCACGCCTCCTTCTGCCTGTTACATACATCCAACAATGTTACATTTTCAATGGGCTCAGGGTATAAAAAGTTGCAAAGCCGTTTCCTTACGCAGGTTTGGCTTCCATTAATTTCATTTTTTGACTTTACGTTATGAATATGTTAACTCGAAGACTGAGAGCTGAGTTTGTATGAGAGTATTGATATATGTATTTATTATCTATGTCAAGTACAAATCTATCCTAAATTATTTTATTATTATTATTTTATGCAAATATGAGTTCAAGCTTCTTTTATATATCTATAATCAGATATAGTTTTTTTTTAAATTCAAATTAACTGTAGTCAAAATCAAGTCAACTACTATAAATGCCTAGTACATCAATTTTGTAACTCTTAGTAACTATTATTAGTAAGCCTTTTTTCAAATTTTTTTAAAATATTTATTTAAAAAAGAAATAAACACAGTCCAATAGGACTAAAAATTAGCTCGGATATAAAATAAAAGATAAAATCGAATGAAATTAGAATTTGTCTTATTAGCTGGCTTTACAGGTGAAAATGTATAATAACAAAATTAACATTTAAGTGTGCGAGGTAGGCTTTACTTTATATATCTATATATATATATATATATATATATATATATATATATATATATATATATATATATATATATATATATATATATATATATATATATATATAAAGTAAAGTATATATAACTAAACAAATTTGTGCGTTGGAAGTTGAAGATAAAAAGCCTCTTGATATTTTAGACGCTGAGATGGATGCGACCATACACACAGACTGGCAGACTCTGTTCAATCAACTATGATGCTCTTATGAAAATATAAATATGCATATATATATATATATATATATATATATATATATATATATATATACAATACATAATATTGTATATATATATATATATATTCTAACTCTGCTGACGAAAATCTAAAATTTATAGTCAGAAGATTTCGAGTTTTCCTTTTCAAAAAGACGTCAGCAACAGCCCTACTCTGGAGAGTCTTTTTTTAAATATATTTCGAGACCCGGAGTAAAATCATTATCACTTCATCTAGCAACAAAAAAATCATTGTGGTACAATATAATAGTAAATGTATAATTAATCTATTATATATATTTAGGTATTTTCCACCTGCTTTAGGAGCATGCGCACTCGGAGACTTGCATATTGCTCCATGTTGATATCTTAAGCTTATCACTGTGTTCCTCATCAACGTGTAATATCTCCAGTTCCGTAAGCTTGGATGGAGCACAACAAGGTCGGGGCACTCGATTATGGTCCTGCTCCCATATTAAGCTTTGGAGCAGGGCGTGGTTATGGGCGGGATTGTGCCTGGGGCGACAGCGACCAAGGCAATAGCCGGCGTCGAAAATCTTGGGATGGATGATAAACTCGAACCCTTTTATATCCTTGAACGCCACGTTCAGTTGATGTCGGCAGCAACGTTGATGCGGTTTGTAGCAACTATTGGGCCACATCTTAGCTTTATTTGGATTACGATGTGGCGAGTAGTTGCTGTGATTGAACGATTGTACGCCCTTCTCACGATGAGTACGACCTATGTGACCGATAATATTCAAAACTGGCGACAGATGAAATCGATCATCGTCTTCATCGTTTTGCTGCTCCAAATGATGGGAGCTGGACACATCGCTGAGTATTCGGGCTCCAATGCGTCGGCATTTATCACACTGAATCTCTATGCCCAGATTCTCGTAGCTCTTGTTTAACCATCCGCGCACCGCCTCGGTTACATCGAACTCCAGCCACTGGCTCCGGGTCTCATCGTCATTCATCGAACTCTCAAATTCTATCTTACGTGCATCCAATTGCTTGCGTTTGTGCATCGGCAGCAATTGAAAGACGCTCAGTTTTAATATGTGACTACGATTTTTGAGTCTACGATTTGGTTTTTGGTGATTTACGGGAATCGCGCTATCCGTATTGCAGTTCCCTTTGTGATTCATCGAATTGCTATATTTCTTTTTACCTCCTGGCTCTACTCTCGTCCTCTGACGTTGTGTCTGTGCTGCTAATGCTGGGTTGTAGAGCAGCATTAGCCTCACATTGGCCTCATCTAATTTCTTGTAGTGAAATTCATCAGCATCGTTAATGGCTAATGGAAAATGTAATAGAATATTTGTCTTATCACTAAGCAATTTTTTCGATTCTCGATTCCCTCTTTGTGTTCCTCTTGGCGCACGTCGTTTACGGTGACGGCCGAGTCGTTTTTCGGTTATATCGCTAAAACTATTTGTTACAATGGTTAAAATACGAAGTGTTGTCGAGGGTGGACCTCCTCCAGAATAATAGAGGCTGTCGTCCATACCGCTTCCAACTCCCTGATTTTTTCTTACGCGCTCTAAATACTGTACGTATTTGCTTGAGTATTCTAATTGGCTAATGTTTGCCTGCAATTAAGATAATATGAAAATATTATTAGCCGGTAAGTAATGTATATTTTTATGTCAATATATAAATGTGAACTATTTATATTAATCTGAGAGCAGGTTGCAATTGACAGAACTCTATACTTTTGCTTATTAAAATGTTGATAGCACAAAAGAAGAGGAGTGAAGAGAAGAGAAGAGAAGAGAAGAGAAGAGAAGAGAAGAGAAGAGAAGAGAAGAGAAGAGAAGAGAAGAGAAGAGAAGAGAAGAGAAGAGAAGAGAAGAGAAGAGAAGAGAAGAGAAGAGAAGAGAAGAGAAGAGAAGAGAAGAGAAGAGAAGAGAAGAGAAGAGAAGAGAAGAGAAGAGAAGAGAAGAGAAGAGAAGAGAAGAGAAGAGAAGAGAAGAGAAGAGAAGAGAAGAGAAGAGAAGAGAAGAGAAGAGAAGAGAAGAGAAGAGAAGAGAAGAGAAGAGAAGAGAAGAGAAGAGAAGAGAAGAGAAGAGAAGAGAAGAGAAGAGAAGAGAAGAGAAGAGAAGAGAAGAGAAGAGAAGAGAAGAGAAGAGAAGAGAAGAGAAGAGAAGAGAAGAGAAGAGAAGAGAAGAGAAGAGAAGAGAAGAGAAGAGAAGAGAAGAGAAGAGAAGAGAAGAGAAGAGAAGAGAAGAGAAGAGAAGAGAAGAGAAGAGAAGAGAAGAGAAGAGAAGAGAAGAGAAGAGAAGAGAAGAGAAGAGAAGAGAAGAGAAGAGAAGAGAAGAGAAGAGAAGAGAAGAGAAGAGAAGAGAAGAGAAGAGAAGAGAAGAGAAGAGAAGAGAAGAGAAGAGAAGAGAAGAGAAGAGAAGAGAAGAGAAAAGAAGAGAAGAGAAGAGAAGAGAAGAGAAGAGAAGAGAAGAGAAGAGAAGAGAAGAGAAGAGAAGAGAAGAGAAGAGAAGAGAAGAGAAGAGAAGAGAAGAGAAGAGAAGAGAAGAGAAGAGAAGAGAAGAGAAGAGAAGAGAAGAGAAGAGAAGAGAAGAGAAGAGAAGAGAAGAGAAGAGAAGAGAAGAGAAGAGAAGACGCGTCGAAGATTAGGGCTCAATCAATATGGTCAATAACATACTATTATAGACTAGCGAATTTCACAGAATCTTTAAAAAATATTTGCAATTCATTATTTAATATTAATCGTTTTCATGTGTTAATTTTACCTTTCTCATATCCGGCAATTTCTTTAAGCCGAGTCCGTTCATTACGAGTTCCGTTAACTTCTGTTTATTTAAAATTCTTTTGTGTGTTTGGTGATATTTTTTGTGTGTCTCCAACTCGACTTCTAATTTTTGGTGCCCAGCTTCGTGTTTACTTTTGAGTTTACGCGGATGCGAGTTGTGTGGAGCAGTATCAATACTTCGTTTGGTGCGCATGTTACCGGAACCGGAATCGGAATTTGAGCCAGAACTTGAGCTGGGGCCGTGTAATGTGGTATGTGTATCGGTATTCAGGTTTGTGTGGTTTTTGCTATTCAATTGACTTAGAAATATCAGACTATATTCAGTGAAGCTGTGATTAGATGGGTAAATGCGGCTCACGCCTTTCACTATACTATGGCTATTCATGATATCGGTGTGATTATCATTTGTATTATAATTACTGTTATTTGTGTAGTTGTTGAACTTTAGTTTGAAATTCCATTTGTTTTGGCATATTTTGCTTGCTTTTGGCGTCTGAGTGGAACTGGACCACAATATCTTCGAGCTGGATGATATAGCTGGAATCGACTTGGCATCTTCGCCACTAGCTTCTTGTATTAGAGTATTGCAGGTGAGCAAGAATGGCAGAAGCAAAAGGAACACGAGACATAGCTGCGTTAGTTTCTGCAATATTGAAGACAAGCGCCGACGCTGTAGAGATCCTTTCGGCTCCTGTCGCATCCGTTTAGCATCATTGTGATAGCAATAACAAATATCGCAGAAGTTCAATACACTGTAGCTGTATTTGACATCCTCGATGATGTTTTGCCTCCAGCTGCCCCGCAACTTCCTTCCACTGTCGTCGTTATATTCGAAAAAGCTCTTTTCTGGTGCGTCGGCCCTTTCGGTCGCTATTTGAAGATCATTCCAGTTGAAAATACTTTGGAATGTAGCTGCAAAGTATTCAGATTCGATACGTATTTTCATTTTTATACCACATGGCCTCTATAGATCGCAAGATGACACAGAAATAACTTGAACTAACTATCAGAGTGTGCTGTTGTTCGATCTCTCGATCTTTCAGGGGAATTTCTCACACTCTTAACATATTTGCTTGCTCATTTAAGACCCAGCAAGCTATCCATCTTATACATTCGTATATGGGTATGTTGAAATTCATATGGGTACGTGATTTGTGTGATGGGATTTAATTAAATTAACGCAGAATACTGTTCAGCTCTTATTTATTATAGTAGCTATAGTTTATAGTTGAAAATCACAGTTTTTTTCTGAGTGGGCTTGTAAACAATCTGCCGAATATTATATTTATATTTGTTATCGCGATCAACAACCGTGCCGTATTCAGTGATTTTTACGCACGGCGAGCAGAGACCGAAACCTGTTCGTTCAGCACTTCATAGGCGACTAAAATACCAGAAAGTAAATGCTTACTCAACCAACCAACCACAATATAAGCAATCTCTCGCATACGCACACATACACACACACGCACACACACACACACACCCACTAAACTGAAATTTGAACAGTGCGTGGCATATGATTAGAAACAGTTTGCTTATAAATCAAGTGTATAGGCTTTTTATTTATCTAAAAGAAGAACAAATATAAATGATAAGATATTGCTTAGTTAATTATTTAAAAAGTATATATGTTCTATTTTTACACATATATGTACAGTTCTTTTGCATCCATATAACCTCTATAAATATAAAATTTGTATTTAAAAGTCTATATGATTGTAAAAAAAAAAAATTAATGGAAATAAAGCAAAATATGATTAAATCAAAAAATTCTACAAAAAATACCATTAGTACAATATATATTTTTTAACATATTTAAAAACTTTCCCTTAAGAGAGACATATTCCAAGGCATCTCCATTTGAGTGTGTGTGGTTAGCATTACCCCCACGCATCCACTGGGCAAATATATTTAAACATAATCACACCTACGTGTGTGCGCCTAGAGAGCGGGTCGTGATTTTGATTCCTGCACGAGCACGACTTTAAGCATATCTCAGAACAGTTGTGGTTAAATGAAATGATCACAATATTGTGAAAAATACCCGCCCTATAAAAGTTTTTATTATTCAAGTTAACGCTTTTATCGCGCACAGTTTTATTCTTAGCTCAAAGTGAGTGACACAATGGGAAATCGTTACACAAATGTACCGTGTAATAATTTCCCATTGTGTCATTTAATGTGGAATGACAGAAAAAGTACCGATGCAGGGTAATAGTTTGTTGGACATTCACATGCACCACGTGCGACATTCGTGCTCTGCAGATGCGTTTGCCAGAGCGGCGGCTTGCCGAGCAACCCCATAAATTTGAATAAGTCCGTTATCTTAAAACAAACAGAAGGGAGAGAGAAAACATAGCACGCGCTCAGCTCTTGTAAACGTGTGCATGTGTGAGCTGGTGCATACTTGTAAATGCATAAATGTGTGTGCATGTGTGCATGTGCATTAGTAATTGCATGTGTGTACATACATACTTATTTATGTTACAACTTGAAGCGCTTTGTGATAATTGAAATCCAAGCAGCTGCAGTATTTCATTGATAAAAAGCGACTCATCCGAGCAAGTGGATAGAGGAGCGTAAACATTCTTTGTGGGCGATAATTAGTTGCACACTAACATATGTACATACATATATGTATGCATGCAAGCATGCAAGCATGTATGCTCTTACAAAAACCTGTGCCATTGCCTGTGTAAACACACATACATATTTACATGCAACGTATATGTGTGTGTGTGTCTGCTGATGAGATGAGTCAGATCTTCATATGGGAGCAAAAGTAAACAAAATCAAATTGTACCAAGAAAATTTTTGGAAAAACAAAATTGTTTCAGTTGGGAATGCGCAACTAGAACATACTGTCCAGCCCTGATCTGTTCTAAACATTGCTAAACATACCTACATACATACATACACAAAAACAAGCACACAATATAGGCACATATATACATTATTGAATAGGATGACGAGCTGAGTCGGTCTGACCAGGCTGACAGGTCTAAGACCTTATCCAAGTGATCGAAAATTATTTTATAACTTAATTCACTAATAAGCGCCGACGTGTGTCTGTGCGGGGGTTAGCCCTTTGTATACCCTGAACTCATTGGCGAGGCAGACTCCATAAATTATGTATAATTTATATTCATAATCAGGATGAGTTGCTATAGCCATATCCATCCGTTTGACAAAAAAGCGAGGGACATTAGCTTTCTAGTGTATAGCCCTAAAATAAAATTATTGATTTGTATCGATAGTAGGAAAAATTATAGACTAGTTTGAATTCGTTCTTCAAGCGTAACTAACGATGGAAGTTTCAAATTGTTGGATTCCTGCCGACGCACAGGATGGTTGTTATGCAGATGTAAATGAAAGTTTAGGATGATTAGACTCTCTTTGTCCTAACAAGAAAACTCTAGTCGGGCGTGACCGACTAGGGGATACCCTGAGCCCCGTCGAATCTGTGTTTTTCATAGAATTTGGATGAATTTGGGACCGGTATCCAAAATATAACAAAATTCAAAATTGCATAAAATACATGTAAAGCTAAATATAAAATTTGGTGTCTTTAGCTTAAAAGATGGGCGTGATATATTTTGTTAGCTGAATTTCGATTTTTTTTAATCAATAACAATTAATTGGGGATAGTTATCGATTTTTTAAAATATACTTGATCTGCGCGTGCTATACACGGACCTACAAAAAAATTCAAGTCTCTTGCTCTTACTGGGGCTGAAATCGGTGCGATCAAACATACGGACAGACGGACAGGGAGAAAACGATTTCTTTTGTCGTCCTGATCAAGAATATATATACTTTATGGGGACTGTCACGCCTCCTTCTGCCTGTTACATACATCCAACAAAACCATTATACCCTGATTTCCCATTTCCAATGGGCTCAGGGTATAAAAAGCATTTGCGTTAAATATACTACATGATTATATTCCTATTTTACATATGTTTGCTCAAAAGCTATTTAACATTTTCAGGAATTCACGAAAATATTAACGACGATTTGAAACTATCTTTTAGGTTTCGAAGTCGACGCTTATAGACATATGTAACGGACAGACAGTCGCCAGAGTCAATTGATCAGGAATAAATACACATATTCTTAATTATTACTATTTTATAAATTGTGTCAAATTGATTCACATTTTCAATAGATTCGGATGATTAAAATATTAGAATATTAGGTTATTTAATATACAAATAAGTATTGAATTATTATGAATTATATGCAAAACCCAAATCAAAATTTTGAAATATCTTTAGCCAGGAGCCAGGGAGACGATTTCAATCCAACTATATCGAACACTATCTCATGAATTTCAAAAGCCAAAAGCTTACGATTTATTGCTATTCACATATCTAGCAAAAATATGATTCAATTTACATTTTATGTTACATTGTATGGATATATTGAAGAACCTAATGAACTTTATTCAAAATAGTATAGTAATACATTCATTCATAATTACATTGACTTACAAATTACTGATCATAATGTACGTATGGTATATACATAATGTATGTACTATTCGCCTATATATAGCTTATCTTGTCTGTATATCTATATATTCATGTATTTCCTTATATATACAGTAGCCAACATACAAAACATACAAAATACATATGAAGTTGAAAATATAAAAACGAAGTATATAATTCAAGCTCAATATTGAATGGTTTTATAAATCTAAACTCAATTGAAGGAATAATGCATAATGGTAAAGATTAAATTGCATATTTTGTGGTAGTTTCTACTGTAAATTACGAATGCTAAACTAAAACAAGGTATTTCGCAAGTAAGAATTAGATTATATATATATATATGTGTGTATACATATATATAACTTCAAAGATAAACCTCGGAAACTATTCTAAAATTACATTGATATAGTAAAATTATATAGTCTGGAGCTATTTGCAAAGTTACTACAAGTGGATGGCTAGTCTTGTAGATATTTAAAAAAGTCATTTCATATGCATTTTCGCTTCTTAAACTGTACGAATACTTAATTCAATATATATCACATGTTCTAAAGTACTAAGCTCCTTATAGAGCCGAATTAAAAGGGCAGCATTATGTGAACTTATTCGCAAAACATATAAACGCAAGTTACATAAGAAAAAACGTTCAGCTTGTTAAGACATATTTGAACAGATCATAATCTGTTTGATACAAATATAGAAGGAAATTAATGAAGCTCCCTCGAAGAATACGGTAACTGCAATCCAAATACAATTAAGTTATAAAACTACTTGTTAATTTAAAAATAATCTGTTTAAATACATATGGATCTTAGCATTAGTGTACTATAAAATATAATTCGAATGCAATTCATTTTTCTTGTCATAAATTTTTTCGCAATAACTAGCAGACTTTCAATTTTTTAAGATTTTTTTACAGTTCAGTCATAGCATATGTCGATGTAATGCATACTATATTACGTTATAGCTAATATGAATCCGAATCATCAACACGGAGACTTTACAGAGTATAATTCAATTTTTAGATGTACGTGTTGGATCGTCGTACATTAATTTCTCTAACTCTCTGAGAATCCCGGAAATATCTTAAAGAGCTACATTTAATTTATATCTACACGCGTTGTTTTACTTATTTAATTGAATATGAGACAAATGGTAGATTTTCAATCTGAAAAGTTCAAGGCAACTAAAAAGAACCATGAAACGGTATAAAATGGGGGAAATTTAAAATTGTAATTTTGTGTTAATTAACCGTTTACAAAACGAAGAAACTTCTTTTAAGTATTTTAATTTAGTATACTGTTTGTTTTGAGATTTACGTTTTTTTTTGTGTTATCAGACATGTAAAATGCAACCACTTGCTCACTTAACTATTGTCGCATACGAAGCAACAAAGTTCTTATCTAATGTGTTCCTGTCACAAATGTATGTATATAAACTAAGAATACGTTTAAATTATATATTGTGTCATGGAGTAGTGCTCGAATTGGCACTGGATATTGTATATTTATATGGTACGTCGATTTCCTCTGCCCCAATCCACTGTAAATTGAAATTAAAAGTGGGATGCTTGCAATGATAGAGATCAGGTCAGCAGCGTCAAAAATCACATGATAAAACACATATTCTTGTCAGCAGTTTGAAGTATCTTCGCCGTCAAGTGTACAGGCAACACTTTCGAGCTTACTGGACAAGTGCATTTTCTTACAATTAGGATCGGAGTCCAGAGCATCCATAATCTGCAAAAAAAATGTTAAAATCAAGCAAAGTCATTTATGAAATTAAATCAATTCAATCAATTTTACACACCTGCTCTCTATACTTAGTTACATAAATGTACAGCTCCTTTAAGGCAGAAATTGTGTCGAATTCCGCATTCTGTTGAACTGACAATTGCTGCATAGCTGTGCTCATTTCTTGGTCACTGATTTGGGGAAGCCGTGCCACGTCTCGATAGAACTCCTTAACCATCCTTCTATAGTTTGGAATGTCCTATTGAAAATTGAAGAAACCAGTTATAAATAGCAATGCTCGATTTAGCTCAACGCACCTTTGCAAACAGAAGTTTATTAGATGGCGAATCTTTGCCCAATCTATGTTCCGTGGTTGAACATGCGTCCATAAAAGTTTGTGCTATAACACTCAGGCAGGAGTCCACTGAGTATGTTTTGTTGACGTCAAATATAAAATCAGGATTCTTAATAAAGTTAACCCAAAATCTCAGTGGCAAACTATTCGATTTCCATGCGTGCAAAATATCGGTGTCCGCAATATCGTGACGTCTGGCCGCCTCATCGAGCAGATCAAAGAGCCATTTAACTGCCGGCGGCAGCTCCTCGTTTACGGTCAATATAATGGAAAAGAAATCGTCAACAAATTTTTGTATAGTCCCCTTCGTGGCAAGCAGACGGGTCAAATACACTTCCGGTATAGTTTTGTTAACTCGCTCGCTGCCATTTCCAATGCAGTGGGCACCCGCCTGCGCTGGTGTCAATACTCCAGATATCGCTGAGTTTTTGATGTTCATATAATGATCGGGTATTATTGGCTTCACAAGATGATAAAGTCTCGGTTGCTGGAGACCCGATTCAATATCGTTGTTGATTATTATATGACTTTGCGAATTATTAATGTAATAGACTGCAAGAAAAAAAATCAGAAATATAATTAAGTTGTCATCCTGTCATGCACTGGTAGGAAATGCCCGCTTTAGAGACACGTACCTCCGATATTAAATGGGTTTTATATGTAAGAAAGAAAAATACTTACAATTGTGATACGGTGCCTGCTGTTTACTGTAAGGCATATTGTAGCTCTCATTCTGTCTGGCTATAAGTGACATCACGGCGGACTCTTTGACACCGTAATGGAATAATGTATTCAAGCGCTTCCACCCGTTGATCGTCTTTGTGGTAAGATCCTCATCCTGGAGGGTTAAGTGACCACCGCGACCGTGGCGCCACTCAAGGTCCACTTCGTGCACTGATGGCCGCATTGAGAATGGTGTATTTTTGAAAATGGCATCGAGAATCTTTAGCTTGACCTGAGATATGGTATCCCAGTCATTGACGCGACACTGAACCTTCTCGTCCAGATCGTCCTGCAGTATGTGCAAAATGACAACGGAATGTGTGACCTGTTCATGCAATAGACGTTCCTCGGACAGCGAATATCTTGCATCGTGCGTTATAGCATCGACCAGACCTTTCTCCACCTGGTGCTTTATTGCCTTGAACAACAGGAATAAACTGGAGCCGGCATACTCCTTCAGATAATCGTACATACAAATTGCTAGATAGTTTGTTAACATCTTCTCTACGACACTCTCGGTGCGGCGCAGCATCAACTGCGGATGTTTGCTGGCCAGTGATTTGTCGATGAGACGCAGCAAAAGCGACTTCAAAATCTCTGTGGCGTACTCCATTTTGTTCATAAGAACGATCATTAAAAGCGAGGCAACATTCACGCGATCGCGTATTGAAAATGATGACCGTTGCGTCTCCAAGGTTTCGATGAACGTTAGCAGGAAGTATTTATTGCTGACCAACTGCTCGAATTGCATCATAGCCACATCGTAGTTTGTGTGCTGGCTATTGCCCCGTATTTTAGGCGAATTCAATATCGGATGATCCGATACGCCCGGAAAGAAAACCTTCATGATATAGTTGACATGATCAAGCGTAGGTATGCCACTGCTCTCAAGGTCCGCCGTTAGGTCTGTCATGTCGGTTTGGAGCTCGGCAAATGCCTGTTTGCATTCGGACCGCACATTACTCTCCAATGTGATCATCTGGATTTGTATACGCTTATATTCGCGCTCCGCTTGGGTGGACTTTCGCCTAAATATGATCAGTACAATTACAAGGATAATAATCAATGCGACCACGGTCAATATGATGCCTAGCATGGCATGCGAGATCGAATACGGCTTGTTCAAATCATATTTTAAGTAGCCAATTACAAAGCGCAAATGGCGTCCAACTTTGACCACAACCAGTGGCAGATCGGCTGACTGATCCACTCCGTTTTCATCTGTCGATGCCGGCTGCTGCTCGGGAGGTATGCACAACAGTTGTGTGAGAGCTAAGCTCGTTATATTGCACTGAACAGTGCCGATAGTTACATTCACATCATACTCATCGGCCGCCAAGTTGAGCAGCTCACCCTCAATGACCAGGCTGTCACCTTTGTAAAGCTTGATGCCATCATTCGGGAATGGCAAATACTTCGGATCGCTCAGGTACACAATGGTGCTGCGAATTTCATGGAAATATTTGTTCAAGTCTCGCACCAACTGCACATTGTCCATGACAAAACTGAGCTGCAAGTTCAATTGAGTCTCATGCACCTTCACGAACGCCGCTACATCCATGCTGTTGCTAGAGAAGTAGCTGGACACTGTGGAGCCTGTTGCGTAAATATTGAAACTATCATTGAACAGGGCATTTCGCTTTCGTTTGCGCTCGAATTTCGGATCCGATTTCATTTCTATGGCATTTTTCAACATTTGAAATTTCTGATTTACAGGCGGAGATGGACATTCCATTTGGCTGGAGTTGATGACGGTGCAGGAAGTTTTGTTTACGCGCTCATTGTCCAGAAACACCTCAAGCTCAGGGTTTTGTATTGAGTCCAAGTACATTCCATGTACGGTTAGGATGCGACCACCACTAGCAAAGCTGCGCAAGGGCTTTATCTGCATTATGCGAGGGTCCTGAGTATAGTTAAATATCGAGCACGGCGGCGGCGGCATATTGTAATGATATGCTCCATAATAGCTTCGAGATGTGCTGATCAGCTGCTGCTGCTGTCCTAAATCTGAGTTGTTACAAGTAAATGTTCGATTGGCTCCGTCGACTACCAAGCGTAGGGAGCGAATCGGCTCTGGCTGCGTTGCCTCCGACGTTATGCAGGATAGGCGAGAGGATGAGGCTTGCGTTACATTTATATGGCACTCGTATTCATCGAGAAACGCCCGAATGCTTGAGCCAATATTCAAATACTTGCCCAACAGGGACAATTGTGTTCCACCCGACTTGGGTCCCACCGTGGGATATAGGCCGGTTAGCTGTACATCTTTGAAATGAAATTGGACACTCGATTCCGTGAAGCCAGCATCATTAGCCACCTTTATGGGCGCCGACATCTCATGCAATGCTGCTCCCGTCCGGCACTCAATCTTAACGGAGATTTGATAATTTACCAGGATACATGGCACTGTTCCAATTGAGATTTTGCCTCTCACATCCTCCTCGCGAATACCCAAATTGCTGCCCTCGATTGTAACGAGGGTGCCGCCTTCCACAGGACCGGACAATGGCTTTATGATATCGATCCGGGGACGCGGACATTCATTTTGCAGCAGAACATTGTTGGAAACAGAGCCCACATCAAAGCCATGGCCGTGACCATGTAAAGTTGTTGTTGATGATCCACAAGTCTCATTGTACACACAAGAACTGCCGCACCAGGCACACTGGTATTTGGGATCACGCGTCACACACAAACTGCAATCGGCGTGCTCGCGATGAGAGCCCAGCACATCGCACTTGTACAAGATGACCGTGGCGGTGTCCACATAGTGCTGGCGATTCCACGTTATCTCCACCTTGGCCTCGTACTCGTGTGTATTCGTCTCATAAAAGTACGGCGTCTTTTCACAAACCACAATCTTGTTGGACTCAATGTGGGCCGCCAAGAGCATTTGAGCTGCCTCAATTTGTATTGTGCACGAATATCCAGCGTGTGCACTTTTTGGTTTCGGCAAATTCTCGATCTCTAGTCGTATCTCTTTTGGCACGCGCACGGGCAGCAAAATGGGCTTGCGATTGCGCTTCAAGTGCGGACACTGGCCCTCTCCACTGATCGCATTCTCCATGTTGCGACATTGCTCGGATTTGTGCACGCACTTGTTATCAAATATACACCAATTACATCCCCAGGAGCTTCGTACACACGACTGACAATTGCCGTGATGTGAGCAATCGAAAAAGGCAAAAGAACGCGACACGAAATCCTTATTGGTCTCGGAGCTGCGCACGGACAGCGGCACCAGCACATGATCCGTGTTGGCAGCAATGATAGGTCTCTGGTCAATTGGCGGCGTGCCACAGGCCAACCCGTGCTCCAGTATTTCGGCATCAATGGGCGTCGAATTCCCAAACACACAGCGATATTTGGCGTTGAATGGCTCCGGCAATGTGCGTATCACAAGCTGCACTCGCGTTAGTTCCGTAATGGGAATCTTGTCGGGTACAATTGATTCGAAGTCGATGCACTGCTGACCGCTGCCCAGTGAGAGCCATCGCGAAGCTGATGTGTCTCGTTGGCAGGTGGAACGGACTGTGCAACGCTTTTCCAAGGAGCACCAGCCGCAGAATGGATCCCTCGACTCCAGGCAGGCTGAACAATTTGAATATACGGAGCAATGTTCAATACGCAACTTTGTTATCTTACGCAATGACAAGACGTAGAGGAAATCGTTCTTCGGTGACATCATGGTGTTGGGCAGAATACGATTGCCGGCGTCTACGACAATTTCCTCATATTCGCCGGGTTTCTGGCCGGACAACAAGACCTTTTTAATCGTGCCGGCTTCGGTGCCGAGGAACGCAAGTGAATGCTGTTGATCTGTTGTTGTTGTTGCTGTCACCGATGTAACCGAGACATTATCAAAATGGAATAGCGCGTGCGCCGATATTGGTGCAACGCCGCTAATTTTCAGACCCACACTACAAAAATTGTAAATGTTGCCCAAAGAGCCAGCATTTGGGCACTTTCCGTCGTTGATGGTGCCGGAGATATAGCCTAGGTTGCGATCCTTGTTGGTGCCATTGAAGCACATATGTATATTCTCAATGAACACATCCTCAATGTCCTTTAAGCTGTATATGCACATGGCCGACTTGTTCTCTGGCTGATCGCTGATCTCCTTTGATGGCGAGAACACAGTCACCAGCACATGATCATCTCGCTTAATGCCCATTTGGTGTGCCAACTTTTGGCTCGCATGCGTTATCTTAGCATCGCGCAGTATATTATAATCGACTTGCTCATCCGTAGCGGTGCACTGAATGGTTATCTCCGTGTAGCTGTCATAGTTAGGGTCCGTAATGCAGATGCGCGCCAAACGCGTCACGTAGCCCGCCTCTTCGGCCAGGTGGGACTTCTTTTGGACAAGCACAAAGTAGGCATACTCCGATGAATTGAATCCGTAGACGTAATCAACTAGAAAGTGATCACGATATTTCACATCAATGTTTATAATTGACTGCTGTATGGAGAATTCGGCATAATTTAAGTCCTCCAAGCGTCGCGATGATATCGCTGGCACATCATGCCGATAATCGCCGACGTTAGTGAATGTCGTACCCACATAGAGAATATCCTCCTCTTTCCATGAATAACGTGACGGGCCGACAAATGCGTAAGTCGATGCATACTCATCGTTAGCAGCCAATGGCACTGCCACAAATTGCGGTGCTGCAGGAAACCGCAAAAGATTGTAAATCTCACAGGCACCTGCGAAGAAAAAGCGTCAAAGCACATTAAGAAAACAATTTGAAAAACTTGGAAAATTTGAATTTATTAACGAGTAAAAGTGCTCTACTAGGGAGCACCCGACTAGCCGATACCTTGAAGCTTACACGATCGTTTTTTTAACACTCACATAACGCCCTGATTGTTGAATAACTTTTGCTTTAGTCTGATTTTATTGCATTTTTAGAGTACATGTTTTCCTGAGGAGCTATCAAAACACGATGATAGCTCGTACTGCGTGTGCTATACAAGATTATACATTTAAAATGTGAAGTTTCTAGCCCTTTAGCCACAAAGACGTGGCTGTATTGCCTCACGCCGCCCTCCTGATCAACAAATATATGTACTAGTTGCTTAAGTCCAACTGCGGAACTATTATATAAGCTTTTCTAATTTCTTGATAAGACGAGGTCAATCAGGTGTATAACCAAATAGGTTTATATAAGGTGGACATCTTAAAAAACCAATATAATATTTTTTTTAATAATCTAATAAATGAAGAAATACATGTTAATTGTACAACTATATCGTAGTACAATATATATCTACTTTATACAGATACTCTGGTTTGCGCAACCTAGTTATGCTAAGATAATTCCACGAAAGTATGCTTAATGCATCCCATTTTAAGAACAGGAATCTAGTCAGAATTATTTGAAAGACTGCGATTCCTATGTGTTTAAAAATACAACAGTCAATTGTAATTAGTATTTGTAAAAGGTAATGGTAATTGCAATTCTTAATCATTTCTCTAGTTTTAAAGAAATATATATATATACATAAATTTTCTAGGTTTCTTGCAAGGAGCTAGCAAGAGCCAAGAAATTATTTTTATAATATTTATTTTGGCGCTCAAATCATGTTAAAGAATAAAATTCAGAAATAATTGTTTTCAGTAAAAGGAAATTTAGCTCTAGGGACAAAAATTATGTTAAACTTGAAAAACAATTAATAAAATCATAAAATTATAATGATACTGTCATCGTTAAACGATATATAAATACATAAATACAACTAAATCGATTTAAATTATAATAATTGAAATATGAAAGAAAATATAGGGCAACTCCAAGTTTATAATAAAATCTAGCTTCAAATCGAATACACTTTATAAATAAAATAATTATAAATAAAAATATTTTAATAACAAAAAAATATACAAATGCCTAATGGATTCAAAAATAAAACCCCAGCTCTTCTGTATTACCTTGCCGTATACTGCCGCACGAGATGAGGATCCCGTCATTGTGAGCATAGCTGACTACCAAAATCTTATTGTAGTTGTTGACCAGCGACGTCTCAACATCCTCCGGACAGCCCCCGGCATGGCACTGTGGCGCATCGGGCTTGGGCCCGGTGACAGCCTCCGCGAGAACTCGCAGATTTTCATTTAACTTTAGTATTTTGTTGGTGGCACCCGCGTAGAGCACGTCGTGCGTATAATCGAAGGTGAGATGAGTGAAGTAGTTTTTCGACTGGGCGTTTAAGCTGCCAGCATTTAGGCCGTTGGCAGCATTTGTGCGGTTCCCGAAGCTGGCTTCTGTCGATGTCGACGTGGAGCTACCAACATCGAACTGCCCACCTGCCACGCCTCCGTTGCTAATGGGCGGCAGAACAAACTGGGCGACGATATCGGTTGAGGAGAAGGGCTTCGATGACTGCGATTCGGCATTGCCCAAGTCCGGATACGAACGCGTTTGCGTGTGTCCATGCTCGACTTTGAGGCAATGCACTGCACAACGCATTTGCAAAATGAACAAGAGAATTGCATTCAATATAGATAAGGTGGCATGCTGACGGAAGTGTTGTCGCAACATTCTCTCGATGGGAATTCCTTTGACCACTAATTTCTATGTATGGCAAATTCAAAATGGTGTTTTTTCATAGGGAGTGGAGTGGAGTGGCGAAGCGAGAGCGCTGTGCAATTTGAACGATGATACAGCCAGCCTAGCCAATGCTTTTTTATCACATTATGAATTACACTATTTGTTGCACTGAGTTCTGAGTTACATTTCGCTTCAATCAACAACAATATTTGTCAAGCTACAAAAAATATTCCGTATACCCTTTCAAACACGAACACACATATACATATTGTGAAAAAAGTGTATACTTTCATAATAAAGCTGTCAAACTATCGATGACATGCACGATACGACGCGATACTTTATATTTGACAGACTAACTATCGATATAAATAGTGGGTAATTTTGCTTAGTGTTGCCGCCGTGGTTAAAGTAACCCTCGAATTATTAGATAAATCGTTATTATTTTGCAGGAGATTTTTCGATTGCGAAAATACATTTTAGGCATGCAATGCCAAAATCAGGAGAGTATTGACGAGAATTGAAAGTCATATCATAGCTCGATAGGACTATTATAATTTAAATTCGAGAATTAACTCGATTACAATTTCTAACACGATTGTAATACACGATATATATGGGATGCATCATCACCAAATTTTAGCAAAGCTTGCCACCTATTTCAATAAATAGTCGTTAAGCTCTTTTAATAAATATGTATAGATCAAATATTCAAATGCAGAAGCATAATAATGTAATAAATAATTAGATACTTCAATAAATAAATAATACATTGTATTCAAATTGAGCTATTTTATAAAAAGACCAAACGAAACAGTTGCTTCCTCTAATGTCGAGCAATGAAATGAAACTACTCTGATACAAAAAAATTAAGTATACATTTTAACTCAAGAACAAAAGCAGAAAAATAGACGACCTGGCAACACTGTTGTCAGAGTTGTTAGTTAACATTAAAGGGACTAGAGCTGCAGTTTGCATAACCAACTGAGTAATTTAACAGTGGCTTAGCCTACTGTGACTTTTTACAGTAGTGTGCACCAAAATCAAGTCCAACAATTATTCCCTTGCATTCCGCTGCAGACGGAGTTGCTTGTATGTACATTTACATATTTATATATGTTTGTGTATGCGCAATATGAACTACAGTTAAATATGGCGTAAACAACTGAAATATAAGACAAATGTGCATGCATGTGTGAGTATAATGTTGTGTGTAGATGCACTTACATATACACATACAAATACCGCTGGAAATGAAAGCCAATCGAATTCGATCACCCTTCGGCAATAAACATTGGCTTGATCTAAAAAGGAGTAGTTGGACAAACTGTTATTTTATTCACATGTATAGTATACATTATTTATTTTTGATTTTACAGATAATAAAAATATTCATTTAAAATTGGGAAGACACATATCGGTTGTTTTATTCGATTACAGCTAGCTTAAAAAAGAAATGCATCCCCTTGAATGGCTCAAAGACTTGTGCACGACGAAAGTCTGTGTTATGCTCAAATGAAACTATAAATAATTCTTAATCAGACACAATACTCGAAGATATCAATTAACTGAGGCTAAATAAGTACATGTGTGTGTGAGTGTTAGGGATGATAATATGTATGTATGTCGCAGATTTGGTTATGTAATGTATGTATGTAAATTCAATATCCAGCGTGGAGTGATCTAAAATAATTTATGAGAAATAGTGAACGTGGGTCTTTTTAAATGTATAATCCTCTTATATGCAGGTATCGATACCACTTTAATATAAATTCCATACATCATGGCATAGGCATCGTCGATAGCACCTCCACAGTCGATAATTTTCTAGTGGATGCTACTGCATCATCTGAAGGTATCGGTTCTCCTCCAGCAAAGAGCTCAGAGATGTTGTCATATCGTTGATGATCAAATTTGTACTGGGATGCGGGTGCGTCGAGCTGCTGACGTCGGGCCAAATGGGTTGATTGTTGTGCGTGGCTGGCGCATTCAGCGCAGCATTGCCCATCGACGTACTATTGTTCGTCTCCATCCAGTTCTGGCAGCTCTGCACATACTCCAGGGTGCGCTGGTAAGTATCGGAATGCATCGATGCCATGTTGTTTGTCTGGTGCTCCGTCAGGATTTTGTGTTGCGCCTGCCCATTAATGGGCTTCGTTACGCCTGGATTCTGATTCGGAAATCTGACTGGACAGTTGGCATTCGCATTACCATTCCCATTCCCATTCCCGTTTATATTGGCTGTTGGCGATAGCTGCGATTGGCTAACCACTCCGCACTGTATTTCGTTGACATTGTTGAGCTTTTGCTCGACTGGAATAACGGTATCGATATTTGATAGTTCCGGCAGACTGGTCATCGATGAATCGATTATCTGATTTTGATGCGATGCCATTTGCTGCTGCTCATAACTAAGCGCGCCCAGTGGTGGCACTGGCTGAGTCGGGGCTGGAGCTGGAACTGGAACTGGACCTGCTGTTGGAGCTGTCGCTGGCACGAATGGATACTGTGAGGGCGACTCATTATTCGATCGTTGCGTACAGTAGACTGTATGCTGCTGACGATACGCATTGTTGTTGCCGCCCTCCAGCTCGTAGTTGCGCTGAGAGTAGGGACTGCCCAGCGCCGACATCGTGTGTCCCGATTGGGGCGACATCAGCTGCTGCATTACTGGCGACGGGCAGTTGGGAACGTGTGTGGGCGAGCTGCCAGCGAGATATGGCGAGCTGTTCGCAAATGGAGCCGCGTCGCTTACTGCCTTCGCCTTGGGCTTTTCCGTTTCCTTCACCAAATTCAGATACTGCAACATCTCGTCAGGCAATATAAGCTCTTCGACTTCGTCCAAATTGACCTTCTCATTGGGGTGATGATCTCGTGAAGTAGACATAGCGGTTGCTTTACCCCTCATCTCGCCCTGGCAATCCTTATTATTGCCAGTGTTAGCAGTGGAGGCGCGATTTGTATTATTTTGGGTGGCTTGAATTGGAGAATTGAAAGCAGGTGAACTTATCATTCGCTCGATGCTCAGCTGTGCCATAATCGGCTCCGACTGACGTCTATGATGATGGGCTCCAGCCAGCTCCTCGTCATAGAGGCACTTTGAGTTAGGCGCCGGTGACTGCAATACGTTTGGTATGGAGAACCGTCCGCCACTTTGACCCACTGCCAACTGATTTTGGATTGGATTCGCATTATGATGATGGTAGTAGCCATTCGCATCGTTTGACTGCAGTCGCTGCAAGTGGGTAGCAATCAGGTGCGAGGACGGCGGAGGAGGCAGGCTGTTGCTGTTGCGAGGTACGTTTGCGGCTATATACTGTTGACCCGCACCAGTCGACGTCGATGCGGCGTGTGCCGCTGAGGAGTTGTCGTTCATAAGGTTGGCTGGCATTTGGGGATGCTGCGCCGTAACGTTTGACATTTGACTGGAGCGACGGGAGCAGCCTGGCGATATGGGATCGTACAAGGATGGCGTTCCCGATGCCGTATTATAAACTGGACAGGCTCTCATCGTTGACATCGATGACAGCTGCGAGGATTGGCTGCTGCGTCGACTCTGCATGCTGCAGTAGTATGTACTGGCATTAGAGTTCTGGCTGTCTCGGCGCTGTTGGGCCTGCAACGCGGCCGCCGATTGAGTGTAGCCCTGCTGGAGCAGCTGACCCGTACCCTGTCCCTGTGCCCGACTATGGCCTTGGGTTGGCTGGTTGTGCAGCTCGGTTAGTTGCAGTCCGTTGCAGTTGCCCGTGGACAGCCGACTCGATTGCATGGGCTGTGGAGTGACCGATGTTGTGCCCGGTTCCATTTTCAGTTCGGTGATACGCTGATTCAGCTCGATTATGCCAATGGAGCGATGGTGATGATTGCTCTCCGGTATGTTGGACAGCATCGAATTGCTCGAGTTGATAACCTTCGTTTGCAGACGACTACGAAATCGCTGGCGTGCCAGATTGGCACACGGGGCAGCATTTCCGTTGCCCATATTCACCATGGCACGCAGCACGATTGGCAGATCAACTGCATCCACGTCATCGTCATAGGGCCAACACTCGTCGAGGGTAGGCACCGAAGGACTGCTCAAATCGTCCTGCCTGTATATGTGCATAAGGCAATCGGAAACCGAAGCTGTAGAGGATCCCGCCTGTGCACCCAATTGCCCAGGTGAGTTTGGATCGGACTCGGACTTGATGCTCGGGCTGGACACACTGACTGGCTTCCCGCCATGCATATCATCGCTGCACGGACTGGAGTCTATATGCTGCTCCTGCAATTGCTGGTGCTGCTGATGTTGCTGATGCTGCTGCTGTTGCTGGTGCTGCTGATTGCCATCCCGGCCATCCCTGTGCCTCTCCCTATCCAGGCCAGAGTTCGCATCGTGGAGCGGCAAGCCCTTGTGCTTCTTGTTTGCATAGAACTCGGCGCCATGAACAGTCTTCACATGCTTACGCAGTGAGCTGGGGTCCGTGTACCGCTTGGTGCACCCAGGTGCCTTACAAATATACGGTTTCTACAAATATACATACACATATATTTACACACAAGTTCCATTTGATTGATAAATGTATATATATAGAGAGAGGATGTAAGATTCATGTGTTACCTCATTGCTGTGAGTTCGATTCTGATGCTTGGCACGATCGCTCGCATTGCTAAATGCCTTGCTGCAGCCCGGATACTCGCAGGTGTACGGCTTCTCCCCCGTATGGGAACGTAGGTGGGTTTTCAAATTCTCCAAGCGAGAGTAGGCCTTATAGCATCCCTCAAACTATAACAGAAGTGCCCAAATATATAAATATTATATAGACTGTATGCAAACGATAAAAATATAAAAAGACTTTTCTTAAGGTTGTCAAAAAAGCTAACGATTGGTAGACAGTGTGGTAGAACTGGTTGATATATGAAGGAAATATAAGGCAGAGAAAGATATTGTATTCCTATGCATATTAATATGCGAACTAGACACTAACTAGAGAATTCTTCCTATTGACTTCCTTATAGGTGACTCTACCTTCCACTTACCGTGCATTTGTGAGGTTTTTCTCCTGTATGGCGGCGCATGTGAACGACGAGCATGTACTGCGCTTTGAAGGGTTTTTCACCGCGAGAGCAGTCCACCCAGCGACAGACGAAGGCCTTCTTATTGCTCTGGATGTGATCGTTGTTAATGTGCTTAACAAGTTCGTCCTGGGTGATGAACTCAACGCTGCAGTTTCGCCAATGGCAATTCGTCTCGATGAAGTCGCCCGGCTCGTCCTTAATGTCCGTTGTATCTGCAGTCGCGCAGTCGTATTCGTTGAATGTATGTTCCGGATTTTCATCGTGGCTATGCAGTCGATGGTCCCCACATAAGGCCTTATTACGTTGGCGTCGCTCCAACAAATTTGCAGACGCGCTGTCTGCTTCAACCTGAGCAACGCTCTCCGATGTCGACGAGGGTTGTTCAAGCAGCTTGTTGCAACTGTTGTTGTTGTTGTTATGTTTTTTGCGATCCATGCTGTCTTCGTCATAGTTCTTTAAGTGTATTAAGTAATTTTTATCGTTATTTATTTGCCTAAAATGGTATCAATTTGTACTTATATGGAAATGTCCCAAACCCAATGAAAATGCTATAAATGTTAAATGGATAAAATGGCTTTATGAAATTGTGCATGAAGAACAGGGGTGTGGAGCATCCATATAGTATATATTCTGCATCAGGACGACAAACTGAGTCGATAAGAGCTGTATACCTGCAGTGCATGTTTATCATTAGGTATCGATAACTCAGCTAACTCAGATAATTCTTGCTTTCTCTCCTCAGCGGGATTCACAAACTAATCCAATAACAAGAGCTAGAAGAATCTACACAGCAAATTTATGATCTATGAGCTTTGTGATCTCGATACTACTGTAAAAAGATGAGCTATCAAACATTAAATTCTATTAATTGCAAGTTTCAAGTCTCTAGCATTTGTAAATTACGAGATCCGCTAAGCATATAAGCTTACCGTCCTGATCAACAGATTTTTTGGGGAGTCTTAAACGCCTTTTTCAATCAAAAAGGAAGGATACAGCTCCCAAGCACAAAAATTGATTTGCTCACCTTAATTGAAGTGATTGGCTTGGTCGCGGCTTCGTCTGCTGCTGCTGCACTGATCAGAGTCGAGGTTGGCGTTGTGGGTTGGCTGACCAGCTCCTTGGACTTAAGGGAGACCTCAGTCAGGCCGAGCGCCGCAGCGTTGGCGGCATGGGTCATGGAATAGCTTGCAGCTGCGGCTGCAGCCGCCTGTTGGGGCGTCATGGGATGCAGAAGGCCGGCACTCGCGCGCAGTAGATGGGCCTGCAGCTGTTGCAGATGTGGCGCATGTGCTATGGGGCCGATGGCACTGGCAGATAGATGGCCGTAGGAACCGCTCGCAGCGCTGCTCGCCCGAGAGCCATTCATGACCATCGTCGCCAACGAGTTGGGCGAGAAGCGTATCATCGAGTTTATATCGAATGAGTCCGAGTATGGCGAAGAGGAGAGCGCGCGCTTGCGGCTAACGCTGGCGCGCACGCTGCCGCCGCCTGGTGGACGCGGACTGCTCAGACGACCGTTGCCATCCAGACTAAAGTGGAAATCGGTGCTGGCCAGGGAGCCCGCAGCGGCTGCAGCCGCTGCTGCTGCGACAGCCGCGTGATGCAGCTCGCTCAAGGACCCCATTCCTCGTGCACTCAAATACTCACCGGAGCCCAGGCCTAGTCCGGCCAAGTGAAACGCTGGCGGGCAGTTGGCATAAGGATCTATTTTTGGGTCAGGACAAGAAGTGGATGCATTAACTTGGCTAACTTATCAGCAAAGCAAATAATTTACCATGGTAGGAGGCGGTGGGGCTGCTTCTTTGCAGCGAGTAGAACTGCTCCATGTAGCTGGGAATTCTATACGCTGGATGAAAGTCATGCTGCTGACCCACGCCGTGGCCCTGCACATGATGATGATGATGGTGGTGATGGTGACCGCCGGTGGCCCCCCCACCGAGCATTTGCCCATTCGCAGGAGGCGCCAAAGTGGAGGCCAGGCTGGAGTCCGCCAGCGTCGCTGGCATCCCGGGAGACACGGCCACTGGCACCGAGCTGCTGCTCACATCAGTCGTGGGCACCTGGTTGCTGTGGTTGCTGCCAGGCGAGCTGCTCGGCAGCACAGAAGCCGCCGCAGCTGCAGCAGCCGCCCTCCTCGATGCTAAAAACTGTAGTTCCGTATAACTGGAAAGGTCAAATGGTAAATATATATAGAGTGTTATATTTATTAGAATTGTGCACATTTTAAAAAGAGCCGGCTCGACTGTGAGATACCCTGAACCCTGTGGGAGCTGTTACTAAAATAATGTTATGCGTCTTTCATATATACATTGCATATAACGAATAACTTTTTTTCTGCTCTTACCTTCTTATTGTAACTTTAAAGGTATAATGACGTGGACCCTATGTTTGTAATTGCCAAAGCACAGGTCTCTAGTATTGGATATACGCTTTTTAGAGAAATTGCAAATCCAAAATTAAAAAAATACAAAATGTGTGTATTTATTACAGAAACATACACTACAAATTGGAGGTCTCTAGCTCGTACAGTTAGAAAGTTACGCTTGAAAAAGTAACTAAAATTATCGATTGTCATCGATAATAAGGAAATGGGATGAGTTATCGAAAATTAAAAATCAACTCGTTAAGCGTATGGTATACACAAAAATTCATGTTAAAATTCAAGTCTCTAGCTTTTGTGGTTCACGAGATCGTTGCGTTCATCCGGACGGACGGACGGACAGTGCTAAATCAACTTCTCTTGTCGTCCTGATCAAGAATATATATACTTTATGGGGTCTGCCACGCCTCCTTCAGCTTGTTACATTCATTTTCACCATTATACCCTGAATTCCCATTTTCAATGGGTTCAGGATATAAAAAAGTTCAAGCAGTAAATAAAACTGCGTTTAAAACTAAACTCAAGCTCCCTTGTAAAACCCATAAGGCAGCCCAAACGCAGTCGCAACGTAAGCTGCGCAGTAAACAGAGCGCGTGCACATGAGTACGTGTGTTTGCAAGTGTGCGTGTGTGTATGTGTGCATTTGTATATATATAAGTGTGTATGTGTGTGTGTGCGTGTGGTATTTGCCATGTATGCGTAGAATGATTCCAAATACTATTTTTGCAAAGGATTCATAACTGCCTAGAAGTCGGATGTGACTTTTGTTCGTTAGTGCCTAGAAGTGCCCACAAGATATCGTAATTAGTTGATTTTGGATACCTCCTCTTACTATTCCTAAAACTGAAAAGCATATTTAAAATATTAGGTCGAGCTCTTACAGTTTTAAATTAGAATCGGATATTTTTGAAACTGAATCTCTGTTTACTTTCTTTGGCTTTCTTTATAGAAAGCTCACTTGAAGGTCACAGATGAAAAAGGATAGAGAGGGAGAGAGCGAGAGGTAGGGAGGGAGGTAGCGACAGATAAGGAGGGAAAGGGAAGACACACAGACACTTACTCACGTACAACGGAAGCTGCGTAATTCCACGGAATTTCAACTCGAATTTCATTCGTCAAAAACCTATACTTTGGGGTGGGTATGCAATAGATTATATGATGATGATGATTAGAGCACATATACATATTATACTTGATATGCTTTGTAAGTGTGGAAGATATCAATTTTTTGGATTTGACACGATGCATTAGTTGTAGATATATATTGGTCAATCCTTAGTTATGGTCAACAGTTTATAAGTGAATTTTGAGATTCGAGCTATAAAACTGTTCACTGAAATGTTTCCCGATTATCCATTAACAAAACAAGTAAGAAAACTCTAGTAGGGCGTGACGGACTGAAAGATACCCTGAGCCCTGTCGAAATTGTATTTTCCAATATACATCATTTCTTGTAGTTAGCATAAGTTTGCACTTCAACAACCAAATAGCATTTTTATAAAAAAAATTTAAAAAACTGACATTAGCGGCTCAAGAAATAAGTTGAAAATCTAAACTAAAGTAGCAGCAGGGAATGCAAGCACAATCGCAATTTGCGATTGACATTAGCAGCTCAAGAAATAAGTTGAAAATCTAAACTAAAGTAACAGCAGACAATTCAAGCATAACTAAATCACAATTTGCGATTCTGCGAATTGAATGTGCGCGTGCACATGCAGAGCGCTTCTGCCGCGTGCTTTAGCAAAGTAGCCAAACGTTTTGTTTTGTTTAATAACTTTTTTGCTACTTAACTTGCAACTTGCACCTCATGGCTATATGAAACTTAACATAAATTATAAGCATCTGGGGAGATTTGGAGCCAGTATCCAAAATAAAACAAAACAAGTAAGAGTGCTCTAATCGAGACGGCTCGATTAAGAGATACCCTAAACCCTGTGGGAGCTGTTACTAAAATCATTTTACGCTTCATTTATATATATTTATTGCATATGCCGCATACACACATAAATACACAGTTATTCGTAGGAATGTTACATATTTTTGGTACCTGTTGACTCTTTTAGAAATCTGAAGTTGGTAGCGAAAAAAGGGCATAATTGGAATTTTCTAGTGTTTATGCGTATCGCGGATATCGCACACAAAAACATAAACGAACTATGCAGTTTACGCAGCGTCTGGACACTTTGTCCAGGCTGTACAAAATATGTACTCGACTAAAGTTATTTACGTTATTGTCTTGAGTAAATTTCGACGATTATCTTTCGACAAATATATATAAAGACGCGTAAAAATATGTATAGGAATATTTGTACGCTTCTTTATATATACATTGCATATAACGCTTGCACACATACATACACAGTTATGCGTAGGCCAGCGCTCTGCTAACTACGCAGTTTACGCAGCGGCTGCGCTTGGGCTGCAGTATGAGCATTACTATGGGAAATTGATTGTTGAATAACTTTTTACTGCATAGACTTACTAATAAAACTTTTAGAGTATAATTAGATGGTACATATGTTTGTAATTGTCAAAGCACAAGTCTCTAGTATTTGATATACTTTTGGAGAAATTTGCAAATTTTGGGGAAATGGGGCCTGTATCGAAAATGTAATAATTCCAAATGTGCGCATTTATTACAGTAACATACACCGCAAATCTAAAGTCTCTAGCCTTTGCGGTTACAGAGTTACGCTTGAAAAACAAAGTCAAATTATCGATTGTTATCGATAATAAGGAAATCAGATGAGTTATCGAAAATTAAAGAAAAACTCGTTAAGCGTATGGTATACACGAGTATTCATGTTAAATTCTCCGATATCCCAGGACACTTTCAGTTGAGTGTGAGTATAAAGCGATATCATACCCTGAGCTCATTGAAAATGGGAGTTCGCTGTATTAACTTTGCATCAAGCAGTAGGTGGCAGATCACTTTCTCTTTTATATATCTTGCATATAGTCGACCTCGCCTTGTCCTCCTGTCTGTCCATCCATATGTATATACTTTAAATTGTATACAAAGACATATCAATTGATATACATATGATATATATAAATGTAATAACTTTTTCCGTTTCATTGAATTAGTTTTAAAACCTTTACGAAATTCAGCTAATTATGTTCTATCCCTGTCTGTCCATATGAACGCAGCGATCTCGTAAGCCACAAAAACTAGAGACTTGAAATTTTATATATCAACTCATGTATACCAATCGCAATACAAGTTTGTCATTTGTCTTTCGATAAATCAACCCATTAGATTATCATCGATTAAAATTGGGTTTATAATAGGAGACTGTAGATATACTTGGTCTATTTTGGATTTTGGATACCTGCCTCCTTCCCCAAAAATTGGCAATTGTATTTCAAATACTAAGAACATAAGCTTTGGCAAATAGATACATAACAAGTAAGAAAACTCTAGTCGGGCGTGACCGACTAGGGGATACCCTGAGCCCCGTCGAATCTGTGTTTTTCTTCGAATTTGGGGCTGGTATCCAAAATATAACAAAATTCAAAATTCCATAAAATACATATAAAGCTAAATATAAAATTTGGTGTCTCTAGCTTAAAAGATGGGCGAGATAGAATTTTTTCGATTTTGTTTTTAATCGATAACAATTAATTGGGGATAGTTATCGATTTTTTAAAACAAACTCGATCTGCGCGTGCTATACACGGACCTACAAAATAATTTCAAGTCTCTAGCTCTTATCGGCGCGTTCAAACATACGGACAGACGGACGGACGGACGGACGGACAGACGGACATGGCCCCTGATTTCCCATTTTCAATGGGCTCAGGGTATAAAAATGCGATTATCACGCTCTGAATTGTAAAAGTATAGAAAATTGAAAATAATCAATTCCTTTATCTTCAAATACAATGTTTGGGTCTCTAGCTTTTTGAATATACATATGTAATTTTTTATTGGCTTGAAGTCTTCAGCTTTTATGTTGTGCAACTCAGCTCGTTGTCCTGAATAGGAATATATGTATATATACTACGAGGTGTGCCTCGACCCCCCCTATTCTATTTAAAGACCTATCGAGTATACACTTCGCCTTCGGTATAGCGCGCCCCAACGCTCTCCGTTAATGTTCAATATTTTCTGTATCATTCGAGATATCGTCCTAAAATTATTGTCTTATTGGACTGTGTTTTATTCTTTAAAAATAAAAATAATACATGCCTGAACTCTGAAATAATTCTTTTTAAAAAATTCTTGCCATAAGTTTGCCCAGATAGTCGATAATGGAAAAAGCTTCAGTCTTTGATTTTACCTCCAAAAATAAACCATTTATATATCTTCCTAAAGTTATTCTTTTTCTTAAAGAAGATCATAAAATACTATATAAACATATTTAAAACACATTTTGAGAGCTTCAGCTTTTTGAAGAAGCACTCAAAGAGCTGAAACGATGTTGAATAGATTTCATGCTGATGCTTTCATTAATAGGCTGAATATTAGTTATTAAAATTTAACTTTATATATATATATATATATATATATATATATATATAAAATATAGAAGACTAGGCAATTGTGAACGAATGAGTTTTTTAGTCAAGCAGTCAGAATACATATGGCATCATTTTCGCCTTAGCGATTATAGATTCATACATTAACTTGGCCGGGCAAACGATAAAAAATAAAATTTCGAAACGATTAGACGAGGAAATCGCTTACGAATTCAAATCGAATAGCTGTGTAAATCGTTAGTGAAGGAAGGCCCTACGTGCCTTTACTTCTTCTTTTTGAATTGAAAATATACGGAAACGGGATCTGAGGCGCAAGCAAATCAAGGGGGGTACTTTGGTCCACAGATTGAAAGTTCTTAAACGGGAGACGAAATATATTAGGACTCATAATATCTGTTAATACGCAAGAATAATAAATATAAGTTTTTGTAAATCTACTATATAACTTAGTTGTTTCAACAATAATCAGATTGCTATACATCTTTTTTCAGAAAAGTTTAATCGAACCAACTGATCTAGTAAACGAGTTTGCAGGAGAGAAACAGTAATGCCGAGGTCGTGACACTAACAAAGACATCAACATCGAGTTCGCATTCGACTTCGGAGTTTAGCTCTTTATTACTGCTTGGGGAGGCCTCAGCCTCGGCTCTTTATTATTTTTGTATACCCTGAGCCCATTGAAAATGGGAAATCAGGGTATAATGTTTTTGTTGGATGTATGTAACAGGCAGAAGGAGGCGTGGCAGACCCCATAAAGTATATATATTCTTGATCAGGACGACAAGAGAAATCGATTTGGCCCTGTCCGTCCGTCCGTCCGTCCGTCCGTCCGTCCGTCTGTCCGTATGTATGAACGCGTCGATTTCAGCTCTCAGAAGAGCTAGACACTAGAAATTTTTTTTGTAGATCCCTATATACAGCGCGCATATCAAGTTTATTTTCGATAATCGATAAATATATTCATTTTTTTGTTATCGAATAAAAACATTATCGAATTTCAGTTATAAAATTCTATCTCGCCCATCTTTTAAGCTAGAGACACCAAATTTTATATTTAGCTTTATATGTATTTTATGCAATTTCGAATTTTGTTATATTTTGGATACCGGCCCCAAATTTTCCCCAATTAAAGTTCAGTCTCAAATATAGCCAAAATGCGAATGAGTTGGCACTTTTTCTAAACTGACAAATATGCCCATAGAATAAAACGTTTGGCTACTTTGCAAAAACACGCGGCAGCAGCGCCAAGCGAACACACTTGCACACACACATACAAACGCTCGCATTCTAGTCGATTCGAAGAATCGCAAATTACGTTTGAATTTTGTTGAATTATCAGCTGCTGATTTAGTTTACATTTGCCATCGCTTTCTAAGACAGTGGAGTGGCGTTGTTGGTAGAGGTGATGCGCGTTGCTTAGTTAACGTAGGTTCAAACCTCGCCAATGTCAGTTTTTTGAAAAAAAAAATGCTTTAAACTTGAAATTTTTATATAATTTTACGCTAAATATAAGTGCATTGGAAAACACAGGTTCGACGAGGCTCAGGGTATACCCTAGTCGGTTACGCCCGACTACAGTTTTCTTACTTGTTTATACATGTATGTATAGGCCTATACATACATCGACGCTGAGGCCTGAGTTAAACAAAAGTACGGTTCTACATAGTCGGGAGTGATCGACTAGGATCTATGTACTCTCCCACTTCTTTCAGCATTCCACTATAAGAATTGAGTTATTAAAAAATTTGGACTCTACATTTCCCCTCTCTTTAAATGTCTTTTATCGTCCAGCGAATTTGTTGTACAATAAGGGAATGTGGTGGTGGCTAAGTGGTAAATTTGAGGTAAGTCGTGTGAGAAATTCATTTGTAGATAGCCCTGAAGCCAGCTAGTTTGGGTATGACTTGATTAAAAGACATAATGATTAGACTAGATTCTACACTTATTTAGAGTAAGTTCTCTTTTCTCTTTAAAGCTAATGGTCTTTTAAGACTAATATAATATAATAATAATGTGAAAAGTATACAATATAAATCTGACTTTCTAGTGGTGATCGATCAAATGTAATAATGTAGAACTTTAAATATTTAATTACAGCTGAAGTTGTTTAAGCGATCCCTAACTTTTTTTACGATCATGGCAAATATTATAACAAGAAAAATATGGAGATACTTACGCTAGGGGAAAGTATGTTGGTAATGTATATGCATCCATTTTAAATGTATTTGATAGACGATTGCGACTTGAGATTGGATCTGTGAAACACTGTAGGTCTTCTTCTTATTTACGGCATTTCTTCTTATAGATGTTGTTCACAATTGCCGTCGGCACTGCACCGAAAATTTTCAAAAATGAATTGATCAATTGCGAGCTATGTACATGCGGATGTATAATATGGCATCGATTTAATCACACACAGGCTATACATATTTAGACACACACATACGCATGCATATGTAGGTGTGCATGCAGACACTATAAATGGATCTTAACACACACACACACACACACATGCGCACAGACGCACGCAGAAGACGAGCGTAGAAAGTACAATTGACAACAAACTGGGTGTAACTTCATTAGAATTTCATTATTTTTAGCATTTTTATTTCTCTTGTCTAGGTTTTCGTTGAGGATGTGCCTCATATGGTGGCATATGCGAGTCGCTACATACACATGTATTGATGTATATATATGCGTATGCTTATATGATGCTCTCTATCTGCTAATGAGGTTTTAGCATAACTATTTTGTTGTTGTTGTTGTTGTTGCTGTTGTTATTGCGCTGAGACAAACTATCATGCACATGCGCGCGCGCACACACACACTAAGGCACGCACTGTGTATTGCTCACGGGCATCAATGAACCACTTAATTTGTACTAACTTTCCAGGCAGCAAAAATAAATTAAGTGTGACAAAGTCAATAACGGGCGTGTACACGGCACGACGGCGTCTTACTGCCGTGTTTATTCCGAGCGGACTGAGCGGCAACAGCTCTTGCAATGCCTCGCTTGCTGTAGCTGGAGCAACGCACGCTGCTCACGCACACTCGTACACCAGAAACAATATACGTATTTAGTGCTACAGATTGAGACACAGACACAAGCACAGCCACACCAACGCTGACACATACACTCACACACACACACACACACACACACACACACACACGCACGCACGGACACAAAATGAGAGAGAGCGAGACGACGCCATGGAGACACAAGTGTACACAGCCACAGGTCACGATCTGCTCTGCGTCTGCCTCTGTTTGCTCACAGCCCTAAGTTGAGAGAAGGCGGGCAGATTGAAGATGGCCATGCCAAATTTGGCACTCTCTCTCTCGCTACGCCAGTGCTGGCCAGTGTTCAATAGAGCCGGCCATTGAAATGGAACTTATTTAGTGATCAGTGAACGAATAGCACTGGCAATCATGAATATAACTTTTTACTCACAGCTATTAAATATTCAGTCATGAACGAATCACTTTGTTCATGGTTCGACTGGCGACACTATGGCTTCCCGAAAAGCTCGTTCATGAACTGTTCAGCTAAGTGAACCAGTGAATAATGAGCAACCTTGCTCACAATTGAAATTAGTCGCGTCATCGACATTGCCAAGATAGGTAGAAAAAACAGAATGAAATAACAATTAAATGAATGTATGAAGTTAAACTATATCATTGAGTTCTTCAAAAATCGTTTGCTGTAGTTCCCAACCTTAGCAGCACTGACAAAGATTAAGCTGTTGTCTCCTTTTCTTGATTTTCAAACCATACCATAGCAGGTACAATATCAACACACACAAACACACACACATGCACACATGTACACATACATACATACACATACACATCTCGGCGTCGCCGAACCCGACTTTAACAACTTGCTACTTGTTATGCAGCGGACGTGCACAGACCATCTTTTAGGCGCACCCACATTGTGTCTGCACTGCGCTCTCTTCAACGTTCGCCTCTCTCTTCCTCTATCGCTATCTCTGTTTAGCTCTCTCATTACTTGCGTCTTGCTCTCGCACGCATCTAAAGACCGATCCTCTCATTTACTCCTTCACACAGAGGCAGTAGCCGACCGTGTGTGTGTGTGTGTGTGTGTGTGTGCGGGCTGATGGATGTAGGAGCGTGTGTGTGTGTGCTCAATTAATGCAACAAAATGCTCTTTTTATAAAGAAATTACCCGCCTGTATCCGGGTTTTGAATGCGCAGTCTGCATCATTTGCGCAAATGACCAACGATGCTTGTTTAGGGCTTACACTCGTTTGTTTTGATTTTGAGCCGGGCTTTAGAGGGCGTTCCATTCTTCTATAGAAAAAGATCAATAAAACTGCGTTCTATGTAGCTACTTCTTGACTGATATCGCAAAAATATCCCTTTGCAATTATCCCATGCACGTCCACCATATCTTCTTGATATTAATAAATATCCCTTAAAAATATCCCCCTTCCCTCTTTTACCCGATATTTTCCACAAATTAGCGATGGACCATCGCATACATTTGCGTATGGTCTGTACATATTTGAGTTTCTTCATAAGGCAGATATTTGCTTTACATGGTCAACATTTACACACTATTGCCACCGAACATATGTACGTCTGTCTATCCGTCCATGAATACATATGCACACACACATGTCTGTCGGAGAGGTGTCACACATTGCTCTTAGCAGTCGGAGCGACTCCAGCTTTTTCACACGCATTTTCTGGCTTCTGACTGCTCGCTCAGACCTATGACAATATCAAATTCTTATTATTTTGTATTGATTTTTGGACAATTATAAATCGAACTTTTTTATCATTTTTAGATCCACAATTAAAACCAAGTAAAACAAGTAAGAAAACTCTAGTCGGGCGTAACCGGCTAGGGCATACCCTGAGCCTCGTCGAACCTGTGTTTTCCAATATATTTATACTTAGCGTAAAATTATACAAAAATTTCAAGTTTACAACATTTTTTTCAAAAAACTGACATTGGCGAGGTTCGAACCTACGTTAATTACGCAACATGCATCATCTCTACCAACAACGCCACCTAATTTTTATAAAATTAAAAAATTCTACCAACGATGCCACTCCACTGTCTTAGCAAGCGGTGGCAAATGTAAAATAAAGCAGCAGCTAATAATTCAACAAAATTCAAACGTAATTTGCGATTCTTCGAATCGACTAGAATGCGAGCGTTTGTATGTGTGTGTGCAAGTGCGTTCGCTTGGCGCTGCTGCCACGTGAGTTTGCAAAGTAGCCAAACGTTTTGTTTAATAACTTTTTTGCTATTTAACGGATTTCAATGAAATTTTCGGCATATGATCAACATATTCCATGGGCATATTTGTCAGTTTAGTAAAATTGCCAACTCATTCGCATTTTGGCTATATTTGAGACTGAACTTCAATTGGGGGAAATTTGGGGCCGGTATGCAAAATATAACAAAATTCGAAATTGCATAAAATACATATAAAGCTAAATATAAAATTTGGTGTCTCTAGCTTAAAAGATGGGCGAGATATAATTTTTTCGATTTTGTTTTTAATCGATAACAATTAATTGGGGATAGTTATCGATTTTTTAAAACAAACTCGATCTGCGCGTGCTATACACGGACCTACAAAAAAAATTTCAAGTCTCTAGCTCTTATACGGGCTGAAATCGACGCGTTCAAACATACGGACAGACGGACAGACGGACGGACGGACGGACGGACGGACGGACGGACGGACGGACAGACGGACAGGGCCAAATCGATTTCTCTTGTCGTCCTGATCAAGAATATATATACTTTATGGGGTCTGCCACGCCTCCTTCTGCCTGTTACATACATCCAACAAAAACATTATACCCTGATTTCCCATTTTCAATGGGCTCAGGGTATAAAAAGCCGATCCTTGGGATGCCGGTTGCCGGGTTGATCCGTTGGTTGATGTCGCTTCAATCTCTATTCAGCTTGCAAAGAATTTATATATGTAATATATTATTCCATGTGCCTTTAATAGAATATCATCACTGATCTTTTGACTGCATTGTAATACCCTTTTAAAATGCTTTGTTGGCCTAATAACAATCAGAGTTGAGGATTTCGCATGTGTTCTATATATGACCTTGGTGACATATGCAACGTTCATATGGAGCTGCAACGCTGGGCTTATTATCTTTTGCTTAGCATTTGTCAGCATGAGCCAAATCGTTCAATAAATCTAGCTAAAGAATAGCTCATCAAATGCTAAGCAACTAGTGTAACAATTAAGAAAACTACTGCCGGGCGTGACCGACTAGGAGATACCCTGAGCCCCGTCGAATCTGTATTTTTTAATATACTCCTTCGACAAAAAATAAAAAACGTACATTAGCAGCTTAAGAAATAAGTGGCAAATCGAAACTATAGCAACAGCAATTCGCGATTCTGCGATTTGAGAATGTGCGCATTTGTATATGTGTGTGTGCACATGCATATGAAAAATGCGTGCGCTTAGCGCTGCTGCCGCGTGCTTTTGCAAAGTAGCCAAACGTTTGGTTTGATAGTTTTTTTTTATTTGACGGATTTAAATGAAGCTTTCGGAATCTGATCTACATATTCAAAGGGAATACTTGTCGGTGTGATAAAAATGCAAACCCATTAACCTAGTGGCTATATTTGCAACTGAACTTCAATTTAAGGCATTTGGGCAAATTGGGAGCTGGTATCCAAAATAAAACAAAGTTCGGGAATGCAGGAAATAAATAGAAAGCTACATTTTAAATTTTGTGTCTCTATCCTTTAAGGTACGCGAGACTTAGTTTAATAACAAATTTCAAGTTGCTTGCTTTTATATGTTCTGAGATCGGCGCGTTTAAGCATACGTACAGACGGACGGACGGACACACAGACGAACAGGACTCAATCGATTTTTCTTGTCATCCTGATCAAGAAAATGTATACTTTATGGGGTCTGCCACGCCTCCTTCTGGCTGTTACATACATTCCAACATAACCATTATACCCTGATTTCCCATTTTCAATGGGCTCAGGGTATACAAATTGGTGCATCTTAGCCATTTTCTCAACCGATTGAACATGCGACGTCCGCTGTTCACCGAAAAAGTTGAATTCGATGAGTCGGTCGATCGACACAGCTCCAGTTGGTCTATAGGGAGTTAAATGCTATACTATATGCAATGTGTAGGAATAATATTATATATGAAGTAACAATATTTTTGTCAAATTACAATATATTTTTATTTGATTTAACGTGAGCTTACGCTTGTTTTTCGTCTATTAAGAGATACGAATTTGAAAACTACATGGATATTATTGCCTATAGAGAACAGTTAAAAAGTATTCGGTTGCCCTTTTGTGCATATTTCTTTAATGCTGAAATTGTGAATTTCTTACAATTTTTCGGAAGTGTTAACTTTTAAGGATTCGTGTAAAATCAGTGGTGTCAGCAGCGTTTTTTGAGTCGATGAATGCATTTAGTATAATTTGTAGCATTCAATTCCAGTCTAATTATACGTTATATATAATATATACAAAATATATATCGAGCGACCCAGCGGTTGATCTACTAACTACCTTTATCAACTAAGCCATATACACTATATTATTTATAGTTAAAAATATATAATATAAGATATTTAGATATGTGTATAAATATATATATGTATGTAAATACATGGATATATAGTGTATGTGAAGCATTCCGACTTGATGAATTGTTTGTCTTTCGTTCGTTTGGCTTGATTTGGAAATTAGGAAATATATACAAGATACTAGGGCAGTCCAGATTTTCCTTAGATAGGGGATAGGGGGTAGTTGTGGTCAATGTACCTGACGAGAGCCGCGGACATTTGTCAAGGCGTAGGTAGCCCGAGAGGAGTTGGCAAACCTTTCCAACCTTCAGGAACCTGCGGCGTGGCACACTATTTTTTCTTTTTTAAGTCGCAAACAACGAGAATCTTTGAAACTCCGGACCCAAATTTCTCCTGGGCAGCGGGACGAGCGGGAGGAAGGGCAGACAGCACAGCGGGACTGGAACGAACCTTTAAAATGCGCTTGCTGTGCGCTCACCGTTCTCCTACGTTCTCATTATGTGTTTTCCTTTTGTAATTTAACGTCTTATTCAAGTCATTCCAAGATCTTTTTTCTCTATGAAGAACACGAGAGATGCGAGCTCAGCTCCGAGCGGACTCGAGCCTGCCTGCCTGGCCTGGCCTGGCCTGGCCTGTGTCTGCCAATGCCAGCATGCCAGGCAGGCTGGCTGCCCGTGATTGTAAGCCAGTGCTGCGCGGTTGGCCTTTTTTGTAGCTAGGAATTTGGGTTGACGGGCGTGCAATATGCACACATCGGCTTTTTTTTTGCCACTCAATATGTGTTGTAAATGAAAATGAATTCATTTAAATACGAGCAAATAACTTATATAGTTTATAAAAATGCACCATCATATTTGGTTGGCTTGTGGCTGTGACTGCCCTGTCCTGTTTTCCCGCTAGACGCCTGGCTGCACTGTTGAGAATAAAAAACATTCACAATCACGTTCACACTCACACCACTGCACGTACTCGTCTTATTTAACGAGGGAACTTCGTCGGTTCTCAGAAACGACATAAAACCAGATATGCATGTATTTATATATATATGTATGTGTGTGTGTGTGTGTGTGTATATATATATATATATACATACATACTTATGGCTTAATGTAGGAGTACGTATGTATGTAAGTTTTTAGGTTTTGCATCAGCATTTAAGTCTCCACACACACACAAACACACAGCATCTTTCATCTGCAGTCGCCGATTGCAAGATACAACATAAATGAAAACGTCGCGATCTTTAGAGCTTCGACAACTACAGCGGCTCCTGTGCCAGCATATTTATACATGCACGCATACATATGTGTTTATGTGTCTCTACGTATGTATGTATGTATGTACATACACAAGCATTAATATTTGCCTCTACGTATGATTGCACACGCACACATATACATATACATATACATATACATATGTATGTACATACATACACAAGCATTTCTTCCAATTTGAAGTGCAATATTGCTTAATCAGATCTGAGATTTGCATATTTCTTAAATAAATAAATATGTATGTACATAAGTATATTTATGTGCATGTACATATTGTGGGGAAAACTCTATTTGACTTATATTTGAGTTTACAATAGCTCAAAAATGGTTCATTATTTGCTAACCAACTGAAATACAAATTTATTAAGTTTGGCCAAAGGAACCAAGCGAACCAATTGTTCATAGCCAATTGAACTGCATCGTTCGTTGTTCACCGAAAAGGTTCAGTTTAATGAGTCGGTGATCAATCGACCCAGTTCCAGTTGGTTTTTAGGAAATTAAATACTAAAATACTTAATTTAGTACTTAATATATACAAGTACATACATACATATGTACATAAATACACTTACATACTTATATGTATCTACTTATAATTTCTGTACATAAGCTTGGGCATCCAGAAACTCTTTCGTTGTTGTTTTTTCTTTCCTTCTTTCTTTCTATCTTTTACGCTCTTATTATTAAGACTGACAACCGAACGCGTCCGAATGACTTTATTTTCAATGCGACTCGAGTCGAGCCTGGGCCCGGTACCTCGATTTTAAGGGCTTAATTAGTCAGCAAATCGAAATCCCAAACCAAGAGTCAACGGTGTGGGGATATTAACTCTGGCTCTCAAATCCAGTTTTGTCTTTTATTAAAGCGGCAATGTACATACACACACACACGCATACACACACACACTGCACTTCCACGTGTTCCTACACATCCATGCATATACACATGTATAAATATACATATATACACGTGGCTGTGTTTGTGCACATACATACATACATAAGTATTGTGTATCGAATCCAGCATCCCAGCATCAGAACAGCCAGGAAAAGAGTGCTCATGCTCCCGAGGAGATCAACAATTATGTTGTATGTTTGCTTGTCTATATATATATATATATATATATATATATATATATATATATATATATATATATATATATGTGCGCCTGTGTGGATGCTTGCAAAGGCAAAAGAGTTTAAAAAAGTTGACAAGAACAGCTACAACAAAAATATCAAGTAAATTGTTGCTTTCGTCGGGTTTTTCTACGTGGGCTGCTCAACAAGTAGCTCAAACATATTTACATAAAAATATTAACAGTATAATCTATTTTCTATATTATGTTACATATTTTTGAATAATATTTTTCAATTATATTTATGTAATTATTGTTTTATTTTTATGGTGCTGATTATTTAGTTAAATAACAATACAAGAGATAGAGAGATTATTTTTGGCAGAGAACATTTGATTTTTGGCTTTTTGTGGTGTGTTTTATAAATAATTACTATTTTTAATATTACTCAAATAGATAATAATAAATTATGGACTCTGTCACTCATTCTCTAAGCGTTTGCTTGTTTGCTTTTTGTTTGTTTAGCAACTTCTTAATGTGCTGAACTTTGACAAACGCTTCGATTGACCCGTGCCGGTGTTGAACTTGGAGAGTAAGGCCGTGAGCTCCAGTTAAGCTCCAGCCGATGCAATCGCTTGTAGCGCGACCTTTCCCTCCGTCCCCACTCCATCTCCATCTCCATCTCCATCTCGCCCCATGCCGCAATTCAACATCCAGCGGCTCCATCTCTCGCATCTCGCATCGTGCGGCTGTCGCTTCTCTTGCTGATGAAGACATTATTATTTATAAGGCCAACCGCAGCGAATGTTGCGTGGCCGTCCCTCTGTCTATCGCTGTGTGATTGTGTGTGTGTGTGTGTGTATGTGTGTGTGTGTGTGTTTCGGGGTCTGTGCGTGTGCCTTTGAGCAAAACACAGTTCTGTGATCGTATCATCATCTTCATCAACTCCCCATTGTTATATTCACACACGCACATTTTTATATACATATATAAGTCGTACAATGGCTAGTTGATATATATACATATATAGGGCCAAGTCGGGAATCTACATTATAGTTCACTGTTCCAGATAGATTTATCGTTTGACTACATTTTATATAGAATAATTCAGCTAGAAGAAATATGCTTATTCTCGAAATTTTATATAATCCGTACATTTTCAAAATTTAAGAAAATATTTGAAAAGTTAATATTTCAGAGAGCAATTATAAAAGATTAGTTTTTTCGTCTAAACAGCACTGTATCACAGATATAGGTCCAAAAAAAAAAGTGAAACTTTTTACGAAGGGCCCAATTCGGGCTTACTTCTGGGTATTCCACAAAATATATGGAATATTTATATATAATATATTTAATATATTTGTTGTACATACAAGATATATATAGATGTGTATAAATCCGGAGCATACCTCAATATATTCGTTTCACGTTTCAAATATCCGGCCATAAAGCAGTGATGCCCTGTTCGTAATATTTATATGTGTTGTGATATATTATGATATTAACTCGGAACCGAAATTATTTCAATTTAGAGTCAATATATTGGATAGGCATAGGCAATTGGATAGGCATAGACGGACGGTCTCGTTCGCTTTAAGCCAGACGGATGTCGAAATTCAGGTTTGACTCCGTCTATAGTGCTGATCCACTTAACGGACTCTCAAATCCTGACGAAACATTCCAAATTCAGAGACGTAGTCGGGCTCAACACATCAGAAAGCCTTCGGAAAGATATCGTGACCAAACCCTGCTGGCCTGAGCTCTCATCATTAACCATAGCTACCATGGTTTCCATCGTCCTAACAGTTCCTGAAATCGCACTCTAATAATTGATGGTTTAAAAAATGCAATGAAATCTTAACTTTTGTTGTGGTCTCTGATCTTGTGTCTAATAGCCTAACTGGAAGTAATTAAGAATATATATATATTCGTGAAACGTGATTACGGCACCGCAAGTGTGCGGACTTTTTAGCATGACTTTTTTTTTCTTTTTTGCAAAGCTAACCGCAAGATCCTCAGTTTAAAGAGATCGTTTAGTTGAGGTAAATGCGGGAAATTTGAGACTCAGCACCGTAGGACGATGAAATTCAATTAACAATTAAAAGGTTCTTTTCCCGATCGAAACATACAGTATATATAATACACATACTTAATAATTGAAGTGCTATTTCATACATATATATGACAATAAAGTCTTTATGTTGCAAGAAAAAGTCAATAAAAATATAAACTTATAGATTTTTTGCGGGGGTTAGAAAATATAGCAACACTTGGAAAAATGAACTATATGATGTAATATTAGTTAAGTAGGCAACGCAGCTTTCAGATAGCGTGATAAGTAATTAATAAATACCATACTATTTATATCTTACTTATTATTTATGTGTTTACTCTAATATTTTCCCATTTTGTATATATTTATTTATTTTTTATAACAAGGGCTTGTACATCTATAAAGCGTCTTTATGTAAGCGAGACTTGAAACGTGGAATATATATTCAGCTGAAGCCTTGCATGATATAGAGTACGGACGGTTTTTAGATAGCCCCAGCATGATTTCTGACAAATCTTTGTTTCCAGCTCCATTGGTGCATCTGAATTGATCAACCTATATAGTATATATATGCATATATATATATATATATATATATATATATATATATATATATATATATATATATATATATATATATATATATATATATATATATATATATATATATATATATATATATATATATACTCTCTGAACACAGCTGTATACAGCTGTAAGGCCGGAGCGCACACCGGAATACATATTTCTCATTTCTCTTTCGACTTCCCTATTCGTAATATTCAATAACAAGAAAATAGCGTTTCTCATGCTGTCCCCTCATCGTCGCGTCTTCGGTTAGGGTATTAAGAGGCGAGTCTCGGCCAGCAGGCCGGAGCAACAATGTACCCGACTAATGAAGACATTCCATTCTGATGGCTTATGCTCGATGAAGTATTCAACTATAAAAAGAAAAAAAAAGCCCCAAAACCGGTCCTTTCAAACTTTATTTTAGACACGACGAACGTGTGCATGTGTATGTGTGTATGTGTGTATGTATATGTGTGTGTGCTTTGTGTACGTGTGTGTGTGTGTGTGCGCGCTGCCCACTTCTTGGCCTGTGTGCGTGCGTATGTGAGAGCCTCTGTGTGTGTGTGCATGTGCGCATGTGTGCGTGACTGACTGTAAAGCTGTGTGACACGTGCTGAATGTTTAGAAAATAATGTTTATTTCTTCAAATGAAAGTAGATGTAACCAAGTAACTGGAATGCATAGTTAATATAGAATGCACACATATACATATATGTGTATTACATTATATGCAATGTTTATTGCATACATACAAAGCCATGTGTATGTACATACATATATAAATAGAGGGCAGCTTGGGGAGCTCTTTTATTTCGCTATTTCGTTTAGACTTATAGTTCCTAACAAGAGATACGTATATGTAACAGGCGGACTTTATAGTCTATAGTCACTTGTAGTCTATAGTCTAGTCTACCTGCTTAAAAATGTATATCAGCCAAAGAAAAAAGAGTTATGGCTGTTACTCTTACGAGGGCAAGCCGAACCCATTCTAAAAAGCCGCTAAGCTATAAGAGATGAGCGGCCGTGTGTGTGTGTGTGTGTGTGAGTGTGTGAGTTTGTGAGTGTGTGAGTGTGTCTGTGTGCGGCGCTCTCTTTCGAGCTTGCAGATGTGTGCGTGAGTAGATGCGTTCAATACATCTGCGGAGTCAATCTACTTATTTATAAAGCAGACAAAAAGTGAAACAGGTTGCATAGGAGGAGTTTCGTGGCGCAAACAAAATGGCGAATCCGAAATATCGTATCACTCACACAACCAGTATTTCAGTTTATCAATGCAGCTGGCCATTGGGCGCTATAATTTCATATATATAATCATAATTTCAATAACTATTGCCGTTGGGATTAATAGATCGGCTATAATATTGTCTATTGTCTTGTCAACGCTGCTAGCCATTGCTGTAATGGAATCTAAAACAATTTTAAACATTTTCGGATAATAACGGAAAATCCTATGAGAAGATAAAATAAGACAATGATAGAAGGTAAGAAGTGAAGTATTTTCGATACATCGACACAAGATCTGAACAATTTGCACAATAGCCTATCACTAAAATGGTACTCATGAGTATTAAACAGTTATTTTTAGATAGCTTAACAACTTTAATCTAATCTTTCTCTTTAACAATTCATGCCTATGAATGTTAGTAAGGATATGAGTCAAGATAATGGGTTTCTGCCCAAACAGAAAAACATTTCTGTGTTTCTCTCTTATGCACATATATCTAAGGACGAACAATAGCTGTTATACACATAACTTGAGTTTTGATTTCAAGTTCGATTCAAAAAAATGTATTTGAGTTTAAACAGCCGCCATTCACAGACGATTAACATTTTGATCGATAGTAACGATTGAGATAACAACTGGCATCTTGTTTCAGCAGTGTGGCAGCACTTTGTCAATAAGTTTTCAGTGCAACGCTGAAACAGTGCTGCCAGACCTCTTGAACTTACGCGCTAAGTTCGAATATTAAAATTGAACAAATGAAAGTGAAGCTTAACGATATGATACTGAGCAGCCTACATACTAGTCGTTGATGATCTGAAACGATACAAATTAGCAGCACTAAGTACTAAGTCTCTAAGTATGCAAATGAAAAGTACAATTGCCTTTGAATTGAAAATGTTAAATGGTTTATTAATTTGCTGCTAGGTTGAAAAACTGTGATTGATGTAGAAACATATGGAAAGCAGACATAACAGATATTCAAAAATAATGATAATAAAAACGAACAACGTCTGTGGGTTAGTTCTTCTTCTCCTCCTCCTTTTCTACCTCGGGATACTCCAGCTTGACGCCTGGCTCACAGGTAAAGATCGGGCAGCAATAGGGAAATGGAGCCGTCTTGTTGGTCTTCTCCGTGTCCAGCTTGCACTTGTCGTTTGCCAGCGACAAGGGCAAAGGACCGCAATCTTCAACTAGCTCCAGTAGCCTGTAAGTAAGGTTGATATATATATATATATATATTTATTTTGGAATTCTTACTTTGACGGATTCTCCTCATTCTGCACGCACGTAGAACGACCGCAGAAGGGCGTCAACTCCCAAGTCTTTCCGGGCTCCACGGTGGCACACCGAGTCGATGCAAAGCACATTCCAGGGAAATCTAACGAATTACACAAAAACAGATTAATTTTTAAAATTGAATAAAAAGCTTATATACTAGTAGTACCTTAATTTTAATTTAAAATTAAAAATTTGCTTTAAACAAATAAAAATAATATTAACTTTAACATTTTATTGATTTTAATTCTAAGATTCCTAATAATAATTCTTGTACATATCAATAATATATCTTATATTATATACAAATTATTTATTTAATTTATTTTTTTAACTTTATAGTTTTTAACTCTAACATATATAAACACAAACATATAAAAATATTATATTATATTTGATATATTTTTTACTAATAATAATTCATATATATATTTTTGTATTTGAAATTCATAAATAATAATTAATAATATTAATATTTTTTAACTTGACTTCCTAATTAGTTTAAAAATTTATATTTATTAAGCTTTTTAGTAATTCAAACAAATAAATATATAAGTACACAGTAATTAAAGAAAAAATGTATATATAACATCTATAATATATATAGATAAAATTTTGTAAAAAAATTAATAACAGCTAGTAATTTAAATTAATAAATATATATACATACATAGTAAAATATTATATTATTAATATTATATATTAAACTTTTTATTAATTTAAAAAAAAATCGATGTGTAAATTTCTTATTAAATTGTTTTTAGCTATTTTAAATTGATAAGTATACATATAATTTTAAAAAATATATTTTTTATTGTTTTCATATATATATTCATGCATGTCCCCATTCAGACTTAGACGAACTCAACTCATACACTTACCCAACGCCTACCTACCCAAACGACCACTCCCGCCTGAAAGACCCCGTTCACACCACTAATTTACACTAATCTTCACAGTTTCCACTCCCGAAAAGTGGTAATTAACACAAATATAGAAGACAGAAATACATTCACACGTAGACTTGAAGTTTGTAAATGCAAATCTAGGGAAAAAAGCGACACATATGCATATAATATATGTATTTTGTAAATGTATTGAAACAGGCAAGAATATTTGAATCAAGCTGAAACACAACTTTCCCTAGTTATTAGGGATTATTATTATTAAAAATCAAAACATAAAAAATGTAATTTAAATTGCATTATTTCTTAGGCGTTTTTTCTTGACTTGAAAGCTTTCATAAGAGAAACCGCTTAGACTTATTTTTTCGAAAGTGTTTGCATATCTTTCGTTTTATATTTAAAGCAGTTGGTGTTGTTGCAGATTCTGTAAATTTATTGGTATTTATTCATTCCTCATTCAATTAGCCTTCGACCCACAGCCCACAACCCACAACCCACAACCCACAAATGCGATTTGCAACCACTGCGAGCCGCGATACGCTTGGATTGCATTAATACCACTCGAGCCAATGGAAATGGAATGGAAGGTAGAATCTAACTTTGTATAAGACTGCAGCAGCAGCAGCAGCAGCGACAATTGTCTATAATTTGTTCAAACGAGTTTTTATACTATATATATGGAGACCTACGTATATATACGCATATATATCAAAAGCTTTTTAGATGACATCGATGGAAATATAGTGACTCACCTCTAAGCACATCGGCCGGAATGAGGCGTTTGTAAATTTTGATTTCACCATCTTTTTGCGCATCGTCCGAGGCGACTTTTTCGGTGTCGGCCAAGGCGATGGAAGGGACCAGTAGAAAGGCCACGGCGAAACCAGCCCAAACTGTTGTTGACTTATTCATTTTTCGTTCTGTCTCTTCTCTTCCCCCTCTCCACAGACGACAATGGGCGCAACAGTGACAGCGACAGCGACACCAGCAGCAATGAATACGAAAATCAGTCCAGATCGACGACTCCGAACGCCGACCAAGTCCGAAACGAGTCCGCTCTAAGCGAAAGTAAACACCGAATTGAAACTAACCGACCTGAAGCACAACTATTTATAGGCGAAATCGAGGCTTGTGTGGATTTTCGAGTTTCTTTAGTTGTTGTTGTTGTTGTTGCTGCTGCTTTGATGTAGATATGACTCGAGTCGGTAACTGACAAAGCGGAGCTTTGTCAACGAGAGGTGCTTGGGCATCGATATTAGCGTATGTATATATGTGTGCCACCATGCACACATACATACGTATGTACGCGTGTATGCATGTGTTTTAACAGTTATATACACATGTATGCAATCATGCATGAGGCTGTGTGTGTGTGTGTGTGCCTTCACTGAAGCTAAAGCTATATGCATGTATATATATATATTGTGTACAATATATATATATATATATATATATATATATATATATATATATATATATATATATATATATATGCGTGTATGGGTATTTGCGTATATATGCACGCCTGCATAAATGTATAAATATATATTTTTTAGATATATGTATGCGTGTATATATGTATATATGCGTGTACATGTGTATGCGTGTAGGTGTGCATGTATAACAATATACTGCAGCTTATGGAAGGTTTCTTTACCTCTTAAAAGCTTGCGACCAATACATGTGCACAGATGCGGAAAGAGCATTAGTTAAGCCGGTCCTGCAGTCAAGCGACCAAATTTGGTGCCTCCACATATTTCGGTTACAATAAAGTTGGACCTTTTATTTCATAACGATCGCAACGAAGTTGAAAAGGAATATAACGTGCTTACATTTTAAAAATATGTATATACATGTATATAAGCTAATTTATCTGACAACTAGCGGGCCAAAAAACCATGCGAATATAGACTTTTCTCGAAGTAATTAAATTTTTGTGAATGTGAAGTGTTGGGAAATTAAATTCAAAAACCAAAGCAAATAAAGTCCTCACAAGAATTTCCTTTTATAAGGACTTTTCGATAGATAGGTCAGTTTCTTATGGAATTTAATTATCTTATTTTAAAGTAATTTAAAAATATTCCTAAACACTAAAACTAGAAAGCTATGCATATATACAATAGTAAAAATAAATGAAGGGATATTTATCGAAAGCTACATTTTCAAAAATTAGTGCTAGCCTCGTAAAACTTCTTTAATTGAAGTGAAAATAATCGTTATCGAAAGCTTTGTAGCAAGTTATTCGAACTTTTTATTGTAGATGTTTAAAAAAATTTCCCCGATTGTAACATTTACTGACTTTAGATTTGATGTGCAAATAATAATTGCACTTAGCTTTATTAATTATTTACCAAACCCTTTTCACATTAGTTTGCTTGCATTACATTTAAGTCGTTCATCAAAAAATACTCACTATTTTGTAAAAAAGGAACGAGACATTTTCTATAGGTAAGGTATTTAAATGCGTTTTCATTCGGTCAATTTTAGTGCCACATAAAATAGTCGCAATTACAAATCTGAACTTTTGTGAAATACTAAAATTAGTCTGAAACCTATACTGTCATTGAAGAATAAAATATACACATATCTATTATTTATTAAAAAAAGAAACAAGTTTTTTTTAATAGCAACCGATAGTCAAATCAATAATATATTGTTGGGAGTGTTGACTCAACTATCGATAACAATTTATCCCCAATCGTTACACGTCAATTTTTAGTCACAAAATTTGTGTGAAAATCAAGTTTCTATTTGTTGTAGAAGAAAACAGACGAAACAGACAGAAATGGGATTGACAATATCCAGCCTACTAACGCGACTTTTTGGCAAGAAACAAATGCGCATTTTAATGGGTAGGTCTCGCAGCTGCGAATCGCAATGCCAGGCGTCGGCGGCAGCGCCAAGCGGCTAGCCACGCCAATACGTAATGAAATTACACCCTAAAAAAGACGGTAAAGTGCGAGCCACGCAGCCAAGATGCAGTCGATTTCATGCGAGGATTGACAATTGATATTTGTACACACGTACACAAAGCAAGCACATGCGTGCCTATGTATTCACAGACATACACCTACGCGCAAGCACACACACACACTCACATGCTAACCTCTTTGCGTTCTTTGTTGCTCAGTTGGCCTGGACGCCGCTGGAAAGACGACCATATTGTACAAATTGAAACTGGGCGAAATCGTAACGACCATTCCTACTATCGGCTTCAACGTGGAAACCGTGGAGTACAAAAATATATGCTTCACTGTGTGGGACGTCGGCGGCCAGGACAAGATTCGTCCACTCTGGCGTCACTACTTCCAAAACACACAAGGCCTGATCTTTGTTGTCGACTCGAACGATCGCGATCGGATCACCGAGGCTGAGAAGGAACTGCAAAATATGGTAGACACCCACTATTTGAACTCTCGGTATCGTAAATGCAATCACCAACGTAATTCTCTTCACACTCAAGCTCCAGGAAGACGAGCTCAGGGACGCTGTTCTTTTGGTATTTGCTAACAAACAAGACCTGCCCAACGCGATGAGTGCTGCCGAGCTGACTGACAAGTTGCATTTGAACCAATTGAGAAACCGCCACGTGAGTCGCAATCAGCTCGATCTCTTCGCTTGTATTGACGTATCTCTTCTATGCATTCTAGTGGTTCATTCAATCCACTTGCGCCACCCAGGGACACGGCTTGTACGAGGGCCTAGACTGGCTGTCAGCTGAGTTAGCCAAAAAATGATCATTGAATCAAACTGCAATATTTTCCAAGCGAGCGCTAAGATTTTCTTTTCTCTTCAACCATGAAAAAACAATTACTATTGAATAGACTCTTAATAAATAAATGTATGTGTATGATAAGTCAAGTCTGCTCGAGCCTCTTTTTTGGTAACTCCAACTCCCAGCGGATCAAAACACAGCCTTGCCCCTTCGTTTTTTATATATGTATATAACATTTTAATCAACAATTTAAAATTACGCATACAAACAAAAACAATAAGACTCGCCTCGCAGCCATCAACAGTAAAAATGTATGTACAATGTGTGCGCAGGTGTATGAGACAGAGAACACAAATGTAGATAAATATCAATCAAATTGTTAATACGCGTTATCGGAAAATAATAAAAATTGCCTATGTAAGAACGGAGGCTACTTGGGTGACGACACAAACAATTAAAAAAACGATGTATGTATATATATATATACTATGTATACATATTGAATGTATGCGAGAGTAAGTACAAAAAAAAATGAAGAGTGATTACATGAGGTAACCGGAGCATTGGAATGCATTTGTATGGATGTACATAAACATATACGCAGGAGACACAAATACACGAATACAAATCTCGAATCTAATTGAATATATACTACAATATATATATATATAATATACACATTGTACACACACACATGTTTGATTGCTTTGTGACTCGAAGACATATGTAACAATTGCATTACTGTAACAACTTTTTCATTAATACTTCTTATTTCAATATATAGTCAAGCATTGTACAATGCGAGCGATAATACTAAGCTACTCCTTGACATTTTTGAACTGTGCTGATGCGGTTGCTGTACTTGGCAATGGACTGCATTTCGACTGCATTCTCTCAGAGGTCAATATCCAGCGAATCGGGCGCCAGTAGCATGGGCTCACCATGGGACTCATCCACTAAGGAGGACAGCGAATGGTCGTTTATCATCACCGCAGAGAGATCCACCGACTGGTGATCGTCCACATCAACGAGGCCGTGCGACTGTTGTGATGAGGACAGCAGCGGATCGTGTCCGGAGCCGTCGCAATCGTTATTCAGCATGCCGAATGCCGTATTCTGTTCGCTGTGACCTCTGTGATGCTGATGTGAATGCGACTGCTGATGCACCTGTCTTCTGTGGGAGTGCGAGTGCGCGTGCTCCGACGGGGTGCAACAGTTGCTATTGCTATCACCACGGCTGTTGCTACTGCGCTGCATGTCCGCATTGCCCATATGATGAGCACCAGCTGCCGCGCCACTGTAAAGGGCAGCCTCTCTATTGCACTGCAGTTGCGTGGCAACTGGCGAATGGCTGCTGTGTGAGGACAACATCGGATCGCCCCCCTGGACCGGATGCTTGCAGTCTTCCATCAGCTCATCAATTTGATTCAGGCTCATGCCAGGAGGATCACTGTTGATCAACGGAAGCTGGACAAAATAACGATTTAGTTTAGTTTAGTTTAGTTTAGTTTTATTGAGTATACCTTGGCTTCAATAACTTCCTCCATTAGGGCGGCCGCTGTATGGCGACTATGGCCAACAGACGCCGTTGTCGGCGACGGACTGGAGCACTTAAGATACGAGTTGGCGGGCGTGGGCGCTGATACTGATGTCAGATTGTAATCAGAGAGGGAAATACCGTGCGACTTTGCCTGCAATTCTAATTCCTGTCATGAGAGATAGAGAGGGGGTTCAACAAGTCAACAAATGCGTATTATATATGTATATGGAGAGAGAGGTTGAAAGAGATATTTGCTTACCCGTATGCGAGATATGAGCTTTCTGTTCTGCAGCTCCATTTGGCGTTGGCGAGTTTCGTTTTGCCTCAAGCGCGAGACTTCGTGCTTTAAGCACTTGATGTAGTCAACCGAAGACTTAAGAATTGTCCCCTTATTGGGGCGTATGTCGCGCACGACTTCGTAGAACGCCTCACTGCCTTTGGGCAGCAGAGTGCCGAGCTCCTTGATTCTGTCATTTATGTTGAAGCGCCGCCGACGCTCGACTGTGATGAGAACGGGCCAAGCACATATTATTTATGAGCGAATTGCGATTTTCTAATTGAGAAACTTACTCATATTATGGTTATCCTTCTTCTGTCGATCCTTTATTTCTGCATCAGTCAAATTTTGTGGCTCCTGCTTGATAGAAAGCTCCGAATTGAAGTTCTTATCGAAGTTAAAGGAATCGTTCTGAAGGATGTCATCGAAGAGATCTTCTGCCTGCACAGACAAAAACATAGATAGTACAAATATTTATCGATATGTGATTTGTGATTCAATTCGAAATAATCGGTTTGTCGAGGTCTGTGATTATGATATACTCTGCAGATAAGTCCAAGTCTTCAAAACTATTTGAGATAAGTTTCTCGAGCTATATCTAATCGGAGTCTCTCTCTCTCGCTGTCTCTCCCTCTCTCTCTAATATCAATTATTAAACACCTATGAACATCCTCTTGTTAAACAAGCAAACACGTTTCAGTCGGAACGTCCCCAAGGGCGAAGATATGTATTAAATTTTAAGATAGGAAAATTACAGGTACAATATTCCAACAATGTTCAAATAAACAAGTAAGAAAACTCTAGTCGGGCGTAACCGACTAGGGTATACCCTGAGCCTCGTCGAACCTGTGTTTTCCAATACATTTATACTTAGCGTAAAATTATACAAAAATCTCAAGTTTACAGCATTTTTTTCAAAAAACTGACATTGGCGAGGTTCGAACCTACGTTAATTACGCAACGTGCATCATCTCTACCAACAACGCCACCTAATTTTTATAAAATTAAAAAATTCTATCAACGATGTCACTCCACTGTCTTAGAAAGCGGTGGCAAATGTAAACTAAAGCAGCAGCTGATAATTTGCGATTCTTCGAATCGACTAGAATGCGAGCGTTTCTATGTGTGTGTGCAACTGCGTTCGCTTGGCGCTGCTGCCACGTAAGTTTGCAAAGTAGCCAAACATTTTGTTTAATAACTTTTTTGCTATTTAACGGATTTCAATGAAATTTTCGGCATATGATCAACATATTCTATGGGCATATTTGTCAGTTTAGTAAAAGTGCCAACTCATTCGCATTTTGGCTATATTTGAGACTGAACTTCAATTGGGGAAAATTTGGGGCCGGTATCCAAAATATAACAAAATTCGAAATTGCATAAAATACATATAAAGCTAAATATGAAATTTGGTGTCTCTAGCTTAAAAGATGGGCGAGATATAATTTTATAACTGAATTTCGATTTTGTTTTTAATCGATAACAATTAATTGGAGATAGTTATCGATTTTTTGAAACAAACTCGATCTGCGCGTGCTATACACGGACCTACAAAAAAAATTTCAAGTCTCTAGCTCTTATACGGGCTGAAATCGGCGCGTTCAAACATACGGACAGACGGACATGGCCAAATCGATTTCTCTTGTCGTCCTGATCAAGAATATATATACTTTCTGGGGTCTGCCACGCCTCCTTCTGCCTGTTACATACATCCAACAAAAACATTATACCCTGATTTCCCATTTTCAATGGGCTCAGGGTATAAAAAGGCTCATATTCCCCTTTTCAAGATGCAAGCTCACATCTAATTTTATAACAAGTAAGAAAACTCTAGTCAGGCGTGACCGACTAGGGGATACCCTGAGCCCCGTCGAATCTGTTTTTCATAGAATTTGGGGGAATTTGGGGCCGGTATCCAAAATATAACAAAATTCAAAATTGGTGTCTCTAGCTTAAAAGATGGGCGAGATATAATTTTTAACTGAATTTCGATAATGCTTTTATTCGATAACAAAAAAACGAATATGTTTATCGATTATTGAAAATGAACTAGACCTGGGCGTTGTATATAGGGATTTACAAAATGTCAAGTCTCTAGCTCTTATGAGAGCTGAAATCGACGCGTTCATACATACGGACAGACAGACGGACAGGGCTAAATCGATTTCTTTTGTCGTCCTGATCAAGAATATATATATTTTATGAGGTCTGCCACGCCTCCTTCTGCCTGTTACATACATCCAACAAAACCATTATACCCTGATTTTCCATTTTCAATGGGCTCAGGGTATACAAATGTCCAGTTCAGTAGTCTTAACTCACTTACACTAACTCTGTGGTACTCGACATACAACATGAACTCAACAAAAATTGAAATTTAATTTTAAAAAAATTGGTTTGACCGAGCAAAGCCGGTTAGAGGCAGCTCAGTTGTATTAATTAACAGATTTGGGCATAATCACGCCTCATAAATATTCCGAAACGGACAAATTTTAGAACATCAAAGGAAACTTCCGTTAAAACCCCAGACTTTCCGCTCTCTCTCTCTCTTCCTCTCTCTTTCTCCCTCTCTCTCTCTCTCTCTCTCTATATATATATATCTCTCTCAATATAAATTCCTCAGTCTGTTAATCATACTCGATTTACTATTTGTTTGTTTGTCTGATTTTTTTTAGATATTTAATGAATGTGTTTGTATAAAATTCATATTGTTCAAGGTAGAACTTAATATGCTTTCAGTTTAACACAATTTTTAGGTAATAGTGATTATTAGGCAGTCGTGCTCCGCTGGTTAGGAACCCCGTGTACACACATATCCCACCCTCCAGCCAAGCACGATCAACCAAAAACACAGCTGATTGCGTAAATAATTTACATATATTATATATGCACGCACAAAAATTTAAGAAGAAGCTTAAAGAAACGTGCTTTAGTCGCGAGTGTCTGACAGAGAAATACAACGTCCGAGCCACCCAAGAACATATTCTATTAGGAGAACATAATATCCCAAGTCGTGTGCCCCTTCACAAAGTAAAAGGAATATATTAGCAGTAGTTTTGCTTTACTTTAGTCATCCGTTAGTCTGTGGATTGTCTATATGTGTATGTCCATACGAGGGGCTTGGCAAATCAGTAAATAGAACAAGAGTGCTCTAATCGAGGCGGCTCGATTAAGAGATACCCTGAACCCTGTGGGAGCTGTTACTGAAATCAGTGTACGCTTCTTTTATATATACATTGCATATAACGCATGCACACATTAAAACACAGATATTCGTAGGCATAGAGTGGGAATCTTACATATTTTTGGTACCTGCTGACCCTTTTAGTAATCTGAAGTTGGTAGCGAAAAAGGGCGTAATTGGAATTTCCTAGTGTTTGTGCGTATCGCAGCTGACGCTGCGGCAGCGCTTGGGCTGCAATATAAGCATTACTATGGGAAATTGATTGTTGAATAAGTTTTTTTTGCTTAGACTTTCCTAATGAAACTTTCAGAGTATTATTAGATGGTACATATGTTTGTATTTGCCAAAGCACAAGTCTCTAGTATTTGATATACGACTTTTGGAGAAATTTGAACATTTTGGGGAAAGGGGAGCCGGTATCCAAAATCGAAAAATGACCAAATGTGCGCATTCATTACAGTAACATACACCGTAAATCTGAAGTATCTTGCTTTTACGGTTACAGAGTTACGCTGGAAAACAAAGGCAAATTATCGATTGTTATCGATAATAAGATAATGGGGTGAGTTATCGAAAATTTAAGAAAAACTCGTTAAGCGTATGGTCTCTAGCTTTTGCGGTTTAGGAAATCGGTGCGTTCACACGGACGGACGGACAGGGCTTAAACAATTTCTTTTGTCGTCCTGATCAAGAATATATACACTTTATGGGGTCTGCCACGCCTCCTTCTGCCTGTTACATACATTTTCACAAAACCATTATACCCTGACTTCCCATTTTCAATGAGTTCAGGGTATAAATATATGTGTTATATCAGAAAAGTGCGAAAGACTAGTCATTTTGAATATATCTATACTCCACGTCCACTAAGGCCGTGGCCAATCGGACAAAACCATGTATGCTACAGCTTTACAGCAATGTCTTATTTACTGTGGACCCGCTCCATTGATTGCCAATCATTATATATTTGTGGCTCTTCAGGGCCCTCGGAAAAGCTATGCCTTCCAAAGCTTTGGAGGTTGAGCTTCAGGTTTAGTTACTAAAAAAGTTTAAACTATTCTTCCTCACATGTTAAGACTAGAATAAGCAATTGGACTTAAAAGCATCTTACATAATAATCTGCAAGAAGCTGAAGCATTTTGTCGTTATAAGAGCTGGGGACTTGAAAATGTTATACTCATTCGTTCCCTCATTCATAGAAATGAGTATGTTGTTTTGCGAAATATTCGCCTTGCTGTCCGTCAATCTGACTTATGCAGACTATTTCTACGTTGAAACTCGAAATTTGCAACTCGTGTATATCCTCTATAATAAAGTTAAAATGTTCCCGATACGCCGACTAGATGAGTGGCAAATTGGAAAATGTTAGTTCTGGAGAGTTGAATCTTGGGATACTCGTATTGGTAACCTAAGTTCAAAGATATATAGCAAATATATCTATGCCCACTGGGACATAAATGCTTAATGTTAGGCCGTTTTTGAGGCTTGAGAGTTGGAATTTGGAACATGGAATATATTTTTGATTGAACATAGAAAATTTAGACCTAAGATCTCAAAAAAAGTGGTTACATAGATCCATCTCTATAGAATTACTAAATACGACTCAATTAATGTGGACGATACACTTAGACCTAGCTTATAGAAGCTAGGAAAAATAGATATAAATGAAAATTATTATTAGAAATTACTTACATCGCTGTCAAATGAAGGTAGCTGAAAGCATATAAATAATGATATATAAATTAGTTAATATATAGTAAAATGTATAGTTTTATTCGACCAGATGTAGTTCGGTCTAAATTTATCTGAATTATATATAGCCAAAACTACGATCGAAATACTTATGGAGCAGAAGACATTTGAATCGATAGAAGATATCGATTACACTTGATCGATAATATCGATCGATTACATTTGATCGATAATATGCTATTTAGATTGGGATTTTTAAAGTATTTTATATCTTAGATCGTACATCCATTCAATATTGACGACATGATTATATTGGTGGTATACAGCTTTCTACCATTCTATATATTTATAAATGTCCCACCACATATCATACGAGGTGCACATCCAACAATAGTTTTGGTTGCTTTATACATGATTTTAATTTTAAAAGGCAAAAATAGATTACTAAAATAAAAAAAGTCTTCCATATCCATTTAATTTTAGTCATTAAAATATAATTGAATTGCAAACACTTTCTGTGGTCACAGGTTTTTTAATTCACAATTATTTTGTATTTTCCCCCCCAACTTCTTACAAATAGCACTATCCTGTTTGTGAACAGCCTTTTTATAATGCATGTCTTTAAAATCGTTATTAACTTAATCTGTCAGAAAGTAATAGGATTTTTTAATTTTCTTCTTTATATTCTTTTATAAAGAAATAAATAAGATTTACAATTCTCTTACATGTTCTGAAAGGTATTTTTAGGTGGGATAATTATATTTTTGTTAGAGTTAGGGTATCGCCTCGTCAAGCAAAGCCAACACAAGCACAAAGGGTGCTTGGGACTTACGTGACAATTAGTAAGGCCCATTGAAACCACAAACAAAACGCATTTTTTAATGTGGGACGCCTCGCTTAGAAACTGAAATTGATGTATGTATAAACTCGCACGCACACATATATTTATACATAAATATATAGATATATACAAGTGGTGAAATATGGGCTTAAAAATCAATTAAGGTACTTTATAAGACAACTCAACCCATGAAAAATAATAATAAATAAAGACCCCGAATGAGTGAGTCGCTTGTTCGCTATCATTCAGGGCAGATCTCCCTTCAATTAAAGACAAAATTAACCACTCAATAAAGTTGACATTATCATTAAAAAGAATTCATCGACGACGATTTGTACGTGCATTGGCATGATTGAGCTTGTTTATATACATATGTAGAATCGGAACGACTCCGCCCCTGCATCAACTTGTTCGTGTACCTCATTATATTGGGGTATTTGTTATTTAACAAGCATTCTATGTATATATTCTATATCTATATATAAATTCTATTACACTTCATAAACAACAATATATTCCATACCACAAACCAAAATACACGAGCAAAGCGTGTAATGCCCTACTATGGAATATATAGCTTGAACGCATGCGCAGATTAATTATATCTATCATTTTGCGCTAGCTCTGTACATATAGCCAATAGATATATAAGTGGGAAAGTACTCATCGCATAATAGTGGGAACTTATGTGTTACAGCTTGTCATCCTGATCGAGAATATATATAATATATAATATATATTTATTGGAATTGGAATTTACAATAAATCAAATAATTGTTCAAATCATCGATCTACATGTAGAGTCCTGATCTAAGCCCAACATAGCTTATATAACATAATATAAGCTATCGAACAACAAGCTATTGAAAATCGCAAACTATTTTCTTTTATGTTTTAGAACTATTTTTCATCCATTTTGTTTAACCTTCAAAAAGCCAAAAACGTGGACTTTCAGGGTCTTTCAACTATTGACTCTAGATAATTCACATAATGCTACTATTTTTGTGTCAAATATAAGTATTTGATTAATTAGTTCATAAGACTCTATCACTCTGTTCTTGGTAGCTGCTGCTGTACGTATGGATGATGATTATGTAATGTAAGAAAATAACCATTACTGTTACAGCACAAGCGATATGACGCTTTTGATTACGATTCTGTTGGTAATATTTCGAGTAAAGTATTTATACTTTATATATATGCATGTATATATATAGAGTTGCTTGTATGTGCGCTCTACACACATGCAATCACAATTAGATCAGTTAGTTTGCAATGACATAAATTCTACTCGCTCTCACAGTAGTATATGTGTATGTACGTACATATGTATATGCATACAAACATGTTTGCGTAAATACACACACACACACACACGCACACACACATACAGCTGGACACAGAGCGTGCTGTGCTGTGCTGTGTTGCGCTGTCATACATGACGACGGCCTTTGCGATAATAAAAAAGAGAACTTAAATTGTACACGTTATCTAAGCAGCAGAAATCTTATTGTCTACGCCCAGGCAAACAAAATAAATAACTTGTCAACACACACATGCGCACATATGCGTGCAGACGCACATGCACACATACACATGCCTTCACATTTGCGAGCATATTACAAATACAAATGCACACAGAAACGAAATTTACAGGATTGAGCTGAACTCAAAAGAAAGAGGGTGTGAGAGAGAGGGAGTGACAATTCAAGAGTATTTCTTTAAACACACATACACACACACACACACACACACACACAACTAACACACATGAAGATCACATATAATATATTTGTGTGTATTAACTATTAGCACATTTCAATACCCTGCTAAACTCATAGAAAATGTCTTAACATGACATGATAGTTTCCTCATATGCAAACAATGATTTGGGTCGAGCCTCGATTTTGCTACACTATTTATACCCTGAAGAATAGTATATATATTCTTGAACAGAACAGTCGCTCGGGGTCTCTCCGTATAAATGCTGCGATCTCATAAACTACATTAGCTACAGACATCAATGTTAATTTCAAATATATTTAGTATATAAAGAATATGTATTAGATATATGTATATACTACATTTAATAGATATAAATACACATGTGTATTTACTCTTGTACATCTACGATAGCCTAGCAAGACAGGGTATTTCTAAGTCGACTATATCCCAATGAGTAGATGTTATGCATTCGAGTTAGTGCGTAAATATGGGAGTATGTGTTTGAACAGTTATACAATATACAAATGTATGTATGTGTGTATGTAGTTCACTTAGCAGTTTGCCGGTCGAATAAGAGCCGATTGATTATAAAATGCTCTTCACATGGTTTCAAAAACAAAAGAAGAAGAAGAAGTTGAAGGACTTTCTAGCGTGTATTCGCAGCTCATCACCTTTTAAAACTGGGTCTCTGTATTGATGCATTATTATTTACATAATTAAGTTTTCAATATTTGACTGACATTTGTTGTGCATACATACAAATATAAAACAGTAAGCATATTTATCAATAAGCATTGTACAAATATTTGTTAATTATAATTAATTGTAAATATTTGCAAGCGCTCGTCTGACGACCTAACGCGCATTCGCATTCGCATTTGCTCGCTCGCTGATTGAGACATGTGTATATGTGTGTATGTATGTATATACTGTTTGCATGTATGTAAGTATAAGAAATAAAAAATAAAAATATAACAAAAAAGACAGTACGTAAAAGTCAAATTAAAACAAGTTTCACGATCGGCAACCAAGTATATAGATATCTGTATATGTGTGTGTACATATGTGCACACAAGTGTATTGAGTATTCAAATGTAATTAGTATGCCCAAAGTATATTTTCACGTATGTAATTACATATTTATGTACGTGCACAGCCATACATACATACATATGTACACATACACATTCGCCGTATTCCCTCAAAAATCCCAAAGTCAAACACGTTAATAGAATAAATGTTTTCTCAAATTAAAAAGCTTGAATTAATATTAGTGTCAAGAGAGGGCAGAGATGTATGTGTATTAGTATTGGTATGCAAGTGTTTTTTTTTTCTCAGCTCCCAATATTCAATAGCGTCGCCCTCTCTCTGTCACTCTTTCGTTCTCTCTTACAACTTCTGCTTCTGTACTCCAGTTACAGTTAGCTAAAAAAAACCGTTTCATTTACTGTTGCACAGATTTGGGAAGGGCTTTTTTTGTGAGCTCGAAGCGATTAAAAAAACATACCTTGGTATGCCTGCGAGTTATAACGCTGAGCACCGGCATATTGAATCTCCGCCTCGTTCTCTCCACTCCGCTCTCGCTTCCCTTTTCCCTTTTCGTCCTGAGCATAGGCGACGCCGGCCCACGGCCAATGCTATGAGCAACCGGTGTCGCCAAGCAACGTTTGCTGCGCCTCTCCGACAGACTGGCGGCCGTTATCCAAGGTAGCACGTGCATTAGATCTCGCTCTGTGCAACTGTTTATTGTAGTGTGTGGCCGTTACGCTCACGAAAATGGGCTTAGCACAGTTCACTCGCAAAGAATATCCTTAATTCATATCCGTACAAACGGATCCACAACATTTTTTAACTTTCCAGTTTGGTTTGAAATATGTACGTTAAATAAATGGCGGCATGATTATTTTGCTTTGAGCGCGTTAAATTTGATTTTCTAGACTTGTACGAACGATTTCAATACATTCACGACTAGTTGCTGTTACTAACAATATAAACTTTTTAGAAGAAATATCGCGCACAATTTTTTCAGAAACTCCAATGCTTGACAACCTGTTGGATTGACGGCTTCAAGTCAATGGAAAAATTCCATTATATTTATTTACATTCGCCGATGCTTGCGATCAATCGTCGCCGTGCACGAAAGCGCAAATAAATCCCATGCATAGTTCGCGGTGAAAAAATACTAAAAGCGCGTACGATGACAAAGGCTGAGTTGTGTGATCGGCAACTTTTGTCAGCGTTACATTTAAAGTTTGATAATGTTTCCGTTAGCTTCCAGATCAGATCAGATCAGTGTCAATTGAGAATTATTAAACGGATTCAAAATAAAAATTCACTGTTACTTCTCATCGCTATACACTATACTCTTGAAATACTCTCGAGCTTATAAACTAGTTCGGAAGACATTAAATTAGAGATGATACTGCTACATCGATTACGTGCAACTATCGATAATAAGGAATGCAATGATATATATTGCGCCTTTCTCAGTAGGGTTGTCAAATACAAAAAAAAAAACGGCAATAATAATAAAATAAGCAAATCGCCAATAATTGTATATATATATATATATATATATATATATATATATATATATATAGGCACAGGCGCGTACATACATAAATGTAAAGAGTGTGTGAACCTAAACAGTGCGCATCAACAATGCTGTGATATCCTTCATAACAACTATATATATATATATATATATATATATATATATATATATATATATATATATATATATATATATATATATATATATATAGTTGTTATGAAGGATATCACAGCATTGTTGATGCGCACTGTTTATATATATATATATATATATATATATATATATATATATATATATATATATATATATATATATATATATATAAATGTTGTTATGAAGGATATCACAGCATTGTTGATGCGCACTGTTTAGGTTCACACACTCTTTACATTTATGTATGTACGCGCCTGTGCCTAAAGCTCTTGTCAGTGCAAAGAGAAGTTCCGTTACTTTAAAAATTAACTGAACTTTTGTACTCCAGCAATCGGTTTGTGCTCTGTGGAATGAATGTTGAATGTTGTCGCGCAAAGGTCTTGCAAATGTTCTAAGACAATCAAGTAAGTATATGTACAATGTGAAATTCTAAAAGTAATGTAAAAGTGAATGATTTAATTACTATATCTCCGTTCTAAGATCATTGAAACCTAATCTGAGTATCTGACTGTCATCGAGTGGTAGAAAGAGATTCAGCTTACATAATTAAACTCTTCATTGTCTATATATTGCACCTTGAGATATATATACATTGATCGTTCTCAATGAAATGACTGTAAAATAGCCTAAGAAACGTATTCAAAGAACAACAGATCTGAACCTGCAAGCCAAAATCAATGTTATACCAGAACACCAGGCATATTAAATCCGAATGCATCGAACAAGGTATATCGAATCAAAGCTGCCAGCAATGAAGGAAAACTCAAAATTATATCCTTGAGTATTTTCAAAAGTTGTGCTTAAGGTATTTGGTAGAAGGTACAATGTATACCTAGCGACACGCTCAAGGTACAAGGATGCTTAAAGGACATCCTCGAGTAGCTGAAGTTACAAGGAAAAATGTATTCAAATTGATATCTTATAGTTTAAACATTTTCAAGTCAGAAAGGTAAAGCGGTATCCTCAAGAATGTGAGACACTTGAGTGTTTCCAAAAGCTAAGCCCAAGGTTTGAGGCTCATGGGAAAATGTATCAAAAATATCCTCGAGTATTTTCAAAATTTCCGCTCGAAGTACTCGGCAGAAGGGGCAATGTATACCATGCTGTATGAAGTATTTCAGTTCAAGAAATCTCAATGTGATATCCTGGAGTATTTTCAAAATCTTAGCTGACGTTACAAGGAAAAGAGTATACTGGGTGATATCTGGAGTATTTCAGCAAGGCGCAAATTTCGAAATTCCTAGGATTTCTTCTGCGGCTTTAAGGTATAAACTTTCCAAAACCTATCAGCGATACCAGGATTATTATTTATCAAAGTCCAGTCTCGTGTTGTCATTAGATTTTCAGCCGTTCGAAATCCTACCTAATATCTTCCTGTATACGGATGTGCTACATTGTAAATACGGCTAACATATGCTTACAGTATATAATTACTTTATATAATCACAATGATGGAACTTACCTCTGATGCACTGGTGGCCACAGAGCTTAGGCTGGGCGACATTGGAGCCGACGTCGACTGCAGAGGACTCGCTGTACTTGCGCCGGAGAAATTGGAGTTGCGCATGGTATTGATGGTGGCAGAAGTGCGTCCCGCCATAGGTGAGTTTAGATTTAAGTTGGCTTTGTTGAATAAACCCTTCGGCTGTTCGCCTATACTTTGGCCATCCAAATCGTTTCCGAAAAAACTTGAGCTACAATTGCCACCGAACGGCGACAAGAGCGCCGAGTCCTCGGAATGCATTAGGTTCTTGCCAATAATATTAGAGGCGGTATCACCGCCCCCGAAACTGCTGGGCCTGGCCTCATGAGCACTTCTATTGCTCATGTCTGAAGCACATTGTAAATTGCCAGTTGAAGCCGAGTTAGTTGCCGCCTTATTCTGTTCACGTAGAGTAGGACGTGTGAAATAGTTCCCTAAATATTTATTTCATACCCAATACTCACTTTGAAATTTTGGCATTCCCATACAGATGGCTTGAGCGATTCACTGAGATATTGTCTCACTTGATTCTTTTGCTTCTGAATGACGTGATATCTAGTAGGATTCTCCAGAACGGTGCTCACCTTTTTATAGGAAAGAATTTTTAAACATTATTATCTATTAACTTTAAATAGCAAGTATATAGATATACTCATTCATTTTTTGAATACCCTCCCAGGTTTACCTCAGAATAGGAAGAAATATAGTAGTAAAGTGCTCTACTCGAGCCCTGCTGGAGCTGATATTTCAATCATTACATTTCTTTTATCGTCGGACGAACAGACATGCAATTTCTAAACAAAACCATGTCACCCTGGTGAATCCCATTTTAACTGAGTTCAGGGATTTGCTAATATTAGCCCAAGCTAATCTCAATAATCTCAAGAGGGACATTATGGAACACTCTCTTCACTTGGTGATCTATTGTATAAAACTAGCGTCTAGACCCTAATGTTGTTACTGGACCGTGAACAAGTAGTTGCTTTCCTTTCAGTCCATTTCTTTACCTGTAGCACTTGAGGCGGCACATCCACGCCTATGCTCTGCAAAGGCACTTTGAGCGCCACAGGACTAGATGCTGGCAGCCTATCCTTTTGGCCAAGCTGAGTTATTGACTGCTGCTGCTGCTGATGCTGATGTTGATTCAGGCTGCAGGAGCTGCCACTGCCGCAGTCGCTGGTTCGATTACTGCTGTCTGTTGTGTCATATTGAAAGCCAGAAGTGGACATTCCGAATGCGTTGAGCATTGTTTGATCCTGCGTGTGTAGCAGCTGCTGTTGCTGTTGCTGCTGTTGTTGCTGCTGTTGTTGCTGCTGCTGTTGTTGCTGCTGCTGCTGCTGCATTAGTAATTGCTGCTGCTCCTGCTGCTGCTGCTCGCGCTGCAATTGAAGCTTCAATTGCGTCCGAGACGTCGGCATTGCAGTTTTAAATGTGGGTCTAAAGGAACGAAAACGAAAAAGAACGATTTAATATGATGATAATTCATGTAGAAGATGTCTTAAATTAGAATCTAGTCGAGCTTAGTTGCACACCCTATATATAGTTGTATACATATACCTACCCACCCGCTAGTGGAGGCAGACCAAACACGCGCGTATCTGTCGTTTCCTTCAGGGTAATGTCCCCCAAATCAACGATGCTGGGATCCATTTCCAGTATCATTTCCAAGTCCTTATCGATGCCCACAGTGACACGAATGTTCGTCGTGGATTTGTCGTTGAGCCTGCTCTGCATGCTGGTTGAACCAGCATTCAGCTCGTCCAGCTCCATCAAAGTCGCTGGCTCCACACCGACCTCAATATCAGGTACCATTGGAGACATATCATGTTGATGTTGTTGCTGCTGTTGCTGTTGTTGGGACTCCTCACTTGGCGACATTTGTAAAGTTTGGACACGTTTGAGGAACTCTTGAAATTCCTGCAAGCGCTCCTCCGATAGACTTTCCTTCATATCGTCACTAGGCATGGGCCTAGTCTCCAATATCTGATCACAGATCTCCAGATTGTCCGACATTTGATCAACAACGCCACTGGATCCATTGTTATTTTTATTCGGTATCTTATTAGTCGACTTTTTAGCCCAATAGGAAAACATTTTCGACCAGATTTCAAATATTCCGTTCTTTTTCCTTAGTTCGACATCTAAAAGGGCCTTGATCTTGTCGATCGCACGTTTAAATATGAATGCGGAAAAACTGAGAGCATTGTTTAGCGCGAGACGGTATATGAATAGATATATATACATATATACATGTGTATATATCTATATATATTAAACAATTCTCTCAGTTTTTATATAAAAATACCCAGTATTTAATAGTGCCTTATGCACAGAGATATACATAAACAGTATGTATTTTTATACACAAGTCGACGCTGCCTCTCTGGTCTATTATATTGGCTATTGTGAAGACTTGCGCCTTATTGAAGATGCTCTCTGAAATTTCTCTTAAATCGTCTATATGCTATCAACCGGTTCGGAAAGATACGAATGAATGCCATTTTCCAATATATTCGATGAGGATTTAATATTATCAAAAAAGTTAAGTTGAATAGAAATTTTACTATTTTCATTCCTTTTCTATTAAATGTGGTTTGCATTATCTTATTTGATAATATTGATAATGCAAAATGTAATTCAACTTTAGCTTATAAATTATATCTTTCTAATATTTTCATGTTAATTGTGGTTTAATATACGTGTTTATCGCTCGAACCTATTCATTTTCCGTTTCAACTATATTCTTAATAAAATGGTATTCGAACTTAGGCTAGTAAATCATATAGTTTATGTCTTTGGAGCTTAAATCTTCAAATTCTTTATTTAGTTTCAAGTGTATCTTATTCAACATTGAATTTTTTTATACTTTGGCTAAAGGCTTAAATTTCCTTACAACTTTTTACCCAATTAATATTAAAGTTTTTCAGTTTTCATGAATATTGTTAACACTAAATTACGAAATAATAAATGATATCTTTTATGTCTTTGGAGCCAGAATCTCCAAAGGCTTTATTTAGTTTCAAGTATATTTTATACATTTTTTATAATATGGAAAAGAGTTCCAATTTATTAAGGCTTTGTAAACTATAATTGAGATTTTGGCTAATGTTTATAATTTTTTTTCTTTTTTTTTTTGGATTCATTCGTAAGACGAACCATTAATTGGTGTATCTATTATATTAAAGTTCAGTTACAAATATACACAGCTAACATCGGAGAGTGTTTGCACATAGGGGCGCTACGTGTGATCGGGGAAACATCGGTTCGATTCCTGGCAAGTTCAAATTCATTTCAACTTTTTTTTTTTTTTTTGTTATTTTATATTTGTGATCTTTATAGCCAAATACAATTTAAACAGAAAGCCAAAAACAAGAAGTTGAAGTTGAGGTTGAAGCGAATTCGAACTTGTCAGTAATCGAACCCATGTTCTACATTATTTTAGCTAATTCAGGTTCATTCCTGCAGTATTTCATTGTACTCTAGCGTTAGGTACAATGCGTGCAAGGTATATTCGCTGGAACATCCAACGAATTTGGAGCGCAGAACCATTATCAATGGCCGAACTCTGCTTTTAAATTGGCAACGCTAAATATCACACATTCGTCATTAATAAATGTGTGTATGTATATATCATGTATATCAAATACATATACATATATATGTAAATAACCTCTTAAATGATACGGCTTTCTAAAGGAAAAAAATATACATATGTGTATAACTTTTCATTACATACTCATATGACTGTCTCTACGGACGGACGGACGGACGGACGTATGTATGCATGTATGAGTGCGAGCATACGCACACATACCTACGTACATATGTAGGTATGTTTGTACAAATCCCGATAAGATAATAAAAAAAGAGTGCTAATCATGTAGGAAAATAATAACTGAACATATACATGCGTACATCTGGGCAATGCGTATGTGTGCCTTGAGTGCTTAAGCGTGCTTATTCATAATATCTAGTTTTAGCCTTAGATATGTTTGTACTTACATTTCGTCTGTGCGCAGGGAGCGCGTCGACTTCAATTCGTAGAACTCGACGTTCTCCATGTTGGGCAAAAAGTCCATGTTTGAGTCGTTGTCGTTGAGTAAATTAAGATTTAAGTCGTACTCCAAGTCGAAGCCCAAGTCAATCCCGGATTCCGCCATGTCGGTGTGCAGAACGATAACAGCTTCAGGAGATCTGATTGCAACAGTTCTATAAACTGTTGATCGTTTAATTAAAATCAGTTATCATGAGTCTAATTGGCTACGTTTTTCCATTTTCGTACAAATTTACACGCGTCTTGGAGACCTCAGATAGACCCAAGAGAGTAACCAGTAATCGATCGACATATAACTCTCAATTTATAACCTGCCGTCCATTGTGTGCGTGAGACAGAGAGAGCGAGAGAAAGAGAAAGACTTTGTTTTATTGAAAGAATCACTTTAAATATCCCAGGGTTGATTTCAACTTGGTCGAGGCGAGTTACCATCGACAAATAATGAACAATTCAAATTGGTCGAGGCAGTATTGAGTACGAGTTACCATCGAAAATAGTGAACTAGGCAACAATGAGCAACTGACGATGAACAAGGATGCAGAGTATTTCAATTGTTTCGTATGAAGATTTAAATAAATAATGTAAATAACAAAATATCTGCAGATAAAAAATGTCGATTACAATAACATCGATATCACTTTAAAATGACTGTTTGACGGCTTCACTCAATCGATAACAAGTATTTAAAAAATCATATATTTAAGCTGCCGTTGTTTTTTTAAGCTGCAAAAAACTTGCACACATTTTCAAAAATATATATATTATAAATAATAAAGAATTAATTATGAAATATTGATTATTTTTTATGACAATTTGAGAATAGAAAATAATTTGAAATATCGATTATTTTGGTGCTGTTGACTTCTCGTGTGGCTATCGTGTGTATTCTCTCGATTGTGAATGTTTATCAAAACTCAACCGTGGCTGCCGATTAAAATCTTTGGGATAGAACAAACTAAATAATATAAAGATTTTCTCGTTTGAAGTGCAATTTACAATAAATATTAATGTGATTGTGAGTTGGATATAGCCGTTAAGCCGATATCCAAACCGAAAAGGAGTGCAGCTGCAGCTTGATTTGTTTTCGTACGTGTTGCATACACACACAAACGTGTATATACATGCCTGCATACAAACATACTCACATACACACATACGTACATTCAGACACATATTAGTATGTGCGCTTGTGTGACTTTTTTATTTGTCGCTGCAACACACAAACACACATCAATATCTCTTTGGCCTGAAATTCGTGTGTAAAATTCAATATTCGCCATTTAAATGCATGTGTCTGCAGGGTAGAGTTCCAAATTATATTAAATGTAATAGTGCCTTCGTTCCCAATCGAAACAAACGTACATAGGACTAGTTATAGCTGTGTGTGTACCGTAAATTGCATATAATTTATGCTTGTGTGTGAAAGTATGTACATACATATGTATATGAGAATGTACTTGCGCATTCACGCATTTGCACTCGACTAAGTATTTAAGCAGTATTTATTAATGAATGTTATTAACTATTTTGCACGCATTTCCATGCAAATACAGTCAAACTAACTCCAGGGGCAAAATGGATAAGAAAATATCGTCAACATCGCAGCCGCGCATCTTGAAGAAGAAACACTTCAGAGTAAAACATCAAAAAGTAAAGCTATTCCGTGCTAATGAGCCGATTCTTAGCGTCTTTATGTGGGGCATCAACCACACAGTAAGTTGCGTCGCAAATATACCTTAAATATATATATGTGCAGGCTGATAATTTGTCATTTTATTAATAATTGCTATCAAATTTCTAGATAAACGAGTTAAGCCATGTGAACATACCAGTAATGTTGCTGCCAGACGATTTTCGTGCATATTCGAAAATAAAAGTCGACAATCATTTGTTCAACAAGTAAGAAACACAGTCGGAGCAACGATAAGCGGGCTGCAAATTAATTATTATTATTTGTTCAGAGAGAATATGCCGTCACACTTCAAGGTGAAGGAGTACTGTCCCCTTGTATTTCGCAATTTGCGTGAACGATTCGGAGTCGACGACGTTGACTACCGCGAATCTTTGACTAGGTCGCAGCCATTGGGCATCGACTCATCGGGCAAGTCGGGTGCACAGTTCTATGAGAGCTACGATAAGTTCTTTATAATTAAGAGTCTAACATCTGAGGAAATCGAGCGCATGCACGCTTTTCTCAAACATTATCATCCAGTGAGTGAAATTACATTTGAATGCAAATTAAATATATACTACAATTCATACTCTCTCTCTCTCCTCTCAGTATGTTGTAGAGAGACATGGAAAAACCCTTTTGCCGCAATACTTGGGCATGTACCGGATCACAGTAGAGAGCGTCCAGTATTATTTTGTTGTAATGAGAAATGTCTTCAGTTCTCAGTTGACCATACACAAGTATGAACGAAATTTATTTATATGTGATGTATATTGAAATTTTGAAATAATTATTAATTGGAATACAATAATCTGTTCTGTAGAAAATTTGATTTAAAAGGCAGTACTGTAGATCGCGAGGCTTCGGAGAAAGAGCTTGAAAAGCTTTTACCTACATATAAGGACAACGACTTCATAAAGCAAAAAGTCAAATTGGAGATTGGAGAGGAACCTAAGAAAAAATTGTTGGATACTCTAAACAATGATATTGATGTAAGAAAGCATATGTTCATATATTGAAGTTAAATTATACCCTATATAACAGTTGTAGGTCGGAATACTGGCCAAGATGTAGAGGGATTAGAGCTATCTATCCTGAATAGTCTAGCAAAATTAATTTATGGTTGTAGGATTTGCAGTTGGGTTTTATAGAGATTCGACGAGGCAGCTAGCCATGAGATAAAGTCCAGTTTTCTGTATTGATCGGATCATTACCCTGGTGGAACATATTTGGTAGCACAGTATGTTTAATTTATCAACATATACTTTTTTTTTTGTGAAATACCACGATTATCAGCCTTGCTTAGAGTGAATATTGTTAAGTGCAATATGAGGAGCAATTTAATATTCTGTATGACACTGTGAGAATGGTCTCTACCTATTATATCGTTGAGTTGGCTTAATCTAAGAATTCAAAAATGTAAACATATATATGAGTATATATACACTCTCCCTCTCTCTCTTACAATCGAATGATTGACTGTATTTCAATATTCTCTTTCATCTACTCTCTGTTCTTCTTACATCGGACTCTCTCTTATGGTCTACAGCTGCTAACCAAGTTACATATAATGGACTACTCTTTGTTGGTTGGCATTCACGACTGTGTGCGGGCCGAGGAAGAGGCTCTACAAGGAGACAACGCGCAGGCAACAGGACGCAGCGAAAACAGTGAGAGCGAAGAATGCGATAGTGGTGAACGGTAAATCATGAAGAACTCCAATTAGTTAAGAATATTGTACAAATTGGTGATATAAACTATTTAAAGCTGGACGTATAATACACCACCCGATTCCCCGAGAGGTGCACAATATAAGGAAGTTGTCTATGAAGTTGACATTTACGCCATTCCAAGTATTGAAGGTTAATTGATGCAAATAATATACTATTTGAGCGGAATATTGTAAAGCATATTTCATTATAGAGAGACGAGAAATCTACTTTATAGCTATTATCGATGTTCTAACACAATACGGAGTCAAAAAACAGGTATATATCTGTAAATGTATATACACATATATGTTAACTGATTATTTGTGCTTATTTAGGCAGCGAAAGCGGCCAAAACAGTTAAATATGGTAGTAATGTTGACGGAATATCAACTTGTGATCCTGAACAATATGCCAAAAGATTCCTGGAATTTATGGATAAAGCTATAGAATAAGATATTTAATTGTATTTGTCATTATATATTAAAAATAAATCCATGTATACATATAAAAAAGGTCGTCTCCTTGATACTCTGCTATCCGAGACGATATGTTCTGAAATACGTTCAAGTTTTTTGTGACAATGAAAGAGATTTACTTCTTCTATTATTGCTATGATTTAATTATGAATATAATATAAATATTAGTTAAGTCCAAATATTCATGTGTATCCAGAAGCCAAAAGAAAAGAACAAATTACTAAAATTTAAATTGAAATCGAAATGTTATTAGTATGTATAACTAAATATAGTGGCTGATACTTACTACAAAACGATTAACTTGATGCCGGGGTCGAACTGTCGCATTGCGCTCAGCATTTTTCATGTTCTCAAAGCGCTCGCGTATTCTGTAAGAGTTAGGAACGTTAACTTAAGTGATTTGTGCATATAATAGGTGAAACCTACGCCTTGGCGCTTTCTATTGTTGAATCGTCGGAGACTTGTTCCGAATAGATGTCCACGTAGCCCTCCATGATTTCGCGCTTGATCTCGTTTGCCTGCCATTTCTCAAACTTGGCTCGCAGTTGCTTGGCCCGAGCTGCGCTTTGCGCCTGCATAAATATAATTTAGGAATTACATTAAGAGCAATTTAATGATGATCTAAAATGGCAATGCGTATATCCCTAAGTACAATAGATCAACGTAGAAATGATATTTCATCAATAATTTATATTTTTATATTTTCTTGAGTACCTTCGTACGAACAGCGAGACTCAAATCTAAAAGCCAAGATACTAATTCCCATGTTAGATGTAGATCTAATGTGGAAATGAGTATCTCAGCTTTTAGATTTGAGTCTCGCTGTTAAAATATATAAATTAAGAATTATTTTAAGATTATATTTCTTCTCTTGAGAATCTTAGGGCATGGATTGTAGGACTTCTGAAATAAATTCGTGTTGAGCTCTAGACCAAATACACTTTAAGTCAAATTGTGATGATGATATGATCCTAAATTGCTTTGTCCTCATCGTCAACTCGAGCACCATCAAATATTGTCGTAATTTCAGTTTTTTATGGCACTTAATAGGTATTATAGAGTCGACTAAGTGCCGCTTACCTCTCTGAGCGCCTCATCTCCATTGGCTGAACTTAGGTTTAGGATTTCTTTGTCGATTTCGTCTTCGTCCTCGGACTCCTCATCGTCGTCATCCTCGTCCTCCTCCTCCTCCTCTTCGCTGTTCGATCTGTCGTATGTGTTCCGCCTGTCGCCCGCTGGCGGAGGCGTGAAACACTTCAGGGGCCTGGGACTGTTGCAGTTGGCGTTTCTCGATTTGTTTTGCTCCATTTCCCTGAACTTATTCAACATCATCGAGGTGGTCTGCGTTTTCTGGAGCACATTATCGTGAAAGTTCTGTTTGACCGACTCGGAATCCGATTCCGAATCGGGCGATGGCATTTTGACAACGCCTTCGCGGGGTGGCGTGATGCGGAACTGGCGCTTCTCCCCATCCTTTGGCCGATACGTTTCGAAAAACTTGAACTTCTGACTCAGTTCAGCTGTGGCAACTTTAATATCCTCCGCCTTGGTGTCGCACTTAACCACGTCCATGTCGGAGTTCTAAATATATGTGAGTACATACCACGCACATATCTCTCATTCATAGTCAAACTCACCTCGGCCTGTAGTTGATTTTGACTCGAGCACTTGTTGAGGGCGATGGATGGACTTCTTTGAAAATCGTATTTGGCATTGGTATTCGAGGCCATGTTCGCATCGAGCTCCATGAAGATGCTGCGCGACTTTTTACTTATAGCTTTGGAAGAAATATGTATTAAGCTATCTATCTATCTATCTCTGTCTGATCCTACTCCTTACCCGATTCAAAGACATCCGCGTCCTCCGACAGGCCTGACCCATGACCATTGTTGCAATTGGATGACTTGGACTCGTTGTCCTTATCGTTGAACATTTCGCCCTTTTCGAAGCGCTCCTTGATGGAGCGTGCTGCGCCGCCAATCTCAACATCCGGCTGTTTGCCGACGGACGTGATAGCCTGCTCGGACTCCGCGACCGCCTGTTGGTACATCTCCTTGATTTTGGCCTGCTTGCCCATGAAGAGGCGGGAGCGTATGTTTTGGATTTCCTGCTTTCGCTCCTCGCGGCGCTCCTCCTTGGACTGCATGGTGCCCTTTTCGAATCGGGTCTTAATGTCGGCCATGGCATCGCCCAGGCCCACAGGCCGCTCCTTCTGAGTGTTCTTCTTCGAGCGTATCAGGTCGGCATCCTCGTTCTCCTCACCCAGCTCATCGTCGCTCTCGTTCGAGGCTCCGTTTTCGTTGTCCACATCGTTCGGGCGATACTTCGTAAGAACGGACTTGCTACGCTTGATCACGGGACGCTGCTGAACCAGCAACTGCTCCTCCTTCAGCTTATTTTGCTCCACATTCTCAAATAGCTCAAACCTTGAACGAACGTTCAGTTGATGCAGCTCATCAAGGCCCAGGTCCGGCTTATCCGATGCTGCCACGAATGAATGAATAATAATAAAAATACATTTTCAAATTTATATATTTTAAAATTTTATTGATATTCTCATTTCTTGGGGTATCGATGACAGATCAATAGCTCGTATTCAATTTTATGCAATGGCCAAGCCCATAAAGTATATCTATAATTGATCAGTTGATCTAAGTCTCCCTACGAGAGAAATTTGAAATTGAAATTTGAAATGAAATTTCTAATATTTCGCTTTGGCACTCGAATCTATTCGGAACGCAACCTCTCGGCCGCACTTCCCCCTCAGTACCGTCGTTGTGTCTGGCGCTCTTACTCGAATGCACTCACTCACTCAAGCTGAATCGCTTTGCACATTGTCGAATTCGACATGTAGCTTTTTTTTTTACCATTCATGTAGACATTTAATGAATATATGCCCTGCTAGTACGGAGTTTCGAATACTCTATTCGAATGCTCGAAAAAGTTATAAGCAAATTCCAATACTCTTTCCATTTTCTTATAATCAGTGCACTCATTTTGGCATTTACCACGGCCAGCTTCCTATACTCTGAAGATTACTGTGATAAGGAAAAAGTATTTTTTGAGCTTTAACCAATGCATCTATAATCAATTAAACAACCCCTAGTAAACAACAACCGTGCTGCATTCATTAATAATGCACTAAGACTGACTGTGCTCAAGAACTACATACATATATATATTCTCTTCAATTCGTAAACTATCATAAGAAAATAAGTTGCCGCTCAACTCACCACGAACCACATCCGGAGGCAGCTCAACTGGTTGGCTTTCCCGTATAATCAGCTCCGTTTTGCGTTGCTTCGGCTCGTCGTCCTGCTCCACGACCTTGGGAGCAAAGAGTCTGCGGAGCAGATAAGTAGGTGATTACGAATTTCGTATATATACAATATCGGATCAGTACTTACTGCTTAAAGTGCACATTGCAGTAGAGATCACCTTCGTGACTCTGGTAGTTATCAAACCTAAGGAGGTATTAAGGGAATGTACATTAGAAATTCTTTTGCCATACATAGTACGATAATAATAATGATATTATAATTATTATTATTATTTTTGTTTTGATAACTCATCCAATTAGTTTTGATCTATAGTATTCAATCAGTTGATTTAATTTTCATGTTAAGCATAGCTTGATTGAATCCCTTCAAATCTGGAGACTCGACGACTTCGAACTTAGATGGATTGAAGATCCATGAAAAAAGTATTGTGCAATCCATTGAAAGTCGCTTCGTACTTGCTTAGCAGATATTATAGATAGTTTTCTACTTATGTAGCTGATATCATAGATGGGCTTAGGTACGTACTTTAATGAGAGTGTCTTCCTACTTATTTTACAAGTTGTCTTTTCGGTACGTACTTTAATTGTTTGGCGCAGTCTTTGCATCGCAAGCAGGATTTGTGATAGATAGACTTGTCCGATTTGAACTGAACAATGACCTCTTCCATTTTATAGACCGGTTTTGAGCAGAGTTTACAGTTGGTCTGCTGCTCATCTTGCAGGTTCTATAAGCATATGACACAAAATGTAATATTAATAGACAGGGAGAGGCAAGGATAGGCGAGAGATGTTTAGTACTAAACATATCTGGATTGATATATCTATCTGTATGCGTGTGTGTGAATTAATCGAGTTTTAATAATGGCTCAGTAAAATGTTTGGATTAATAAATGATTCGCTTACACTGAAGATTTGTTGAGCTTTACTTGAATCACTTGAACGTACATGGATTAGATTTCGCTTCTGAAGGGCATCAAATTTGTTGAAGCTACTCTTCTATAAAATATGAGAAAAATGTAATTAAATGTTTATTATAAATACAGTGATTCTGAAGGACTTAAAATCGTTTTAAAGAAAACTAAATTAAATTAAAAAATTTATATTTCAAAAAATAGTATTATTGTGAGAAACAAAAAAAAAATTCGGATTTTGGCTATATTTGAGACTGAATTTCAATTGGGGGAAATTTGGGGCCGGAATCCAAAATATAACAAAATTCAAAATTGCATAAAATATATATAAAGCTAAATATAAAAGTTGGTGTCTCTAGCTTAAAAGATGGGCGAGATATAATTTTTTAACTGAATTTCGATTTTGTTTTTAATCGATAACAATTAACAATTACAAAAACATTTCAAGTCTCTAGCTCTTATACGGGCTGAAATCGGCGCGTTCAAACATACGGACAGACAGACAGACAGACGGACAGGGCCAAATCGATTTCTCTTGTCGTCCTGATCAAGAATATATATACTTTGTGGGGTCTGACACGCCTCCTTCTGCCTGTTACATACATCCAACAAAAACATTATACCCTGATTTCCCATTTTCAATGGGATCAGGGTATAAGAAGTAAAATTAAATTAAAAATGTTGATACATAAAAAGTCTACACTTTAGTTCTATTTGTTGACTCTATTGAATAAAATAGGCTTCTAATAAATAATAAATATTTAAATCTTAAAAAGTCAGAGTCCCAACCTGCGTCTCAACACCCCGCCCTCTCTTCTTTCTCTCTTGCCAACGGACCATTCCTTACTTTATGTAAGATGTATTTGGCGAACTGACAAAGGCAATGCCGCGAAGGCGAGTGTCGCAGCGAAAGCACCAGCTGACAGTGCAAGCACAATGCGATTCTATGAATAAAATTTGATAAGGAATGCACGCATTTGCATGTGTGTGTGTATGTGCGCACATTCATAGAGTGAATTGCGTGCGCTTGGCGCCAAGTTGATCTTTGATTCAATTGATTTAGTTCAGTCTGGAGCCAAATCAAAATTGTATAAATTAGGAAGCAACCTACTGCTCATGTGAAGCACTAAAGTTTTTTGAACTAGCTTAATCTGTGCGCGTCGTAGGTAAAGCGCCAAAAAATATTCTGTGAATTGCAGCCAGACAGGTGGAGAGCTGTGAATTGCAGCCAGACAGGTGGAGAGGTGTGAATCGACGCGGGTCATCATCCTGGTCAATAACTACATACATATATATTAATTATAAATATATTTTCTGTATGTGCATAAATATTTATTTATAATTCTTGGCATATATTCTGTTTTAGTTTTTTCATACCCTGAACTCATTGACAAAGGGAATTCAGGGTATAACGGATTTGAAATTCTTCAGCGTTACCAGTCTAAAACTTCCTCTTATCAAAGAGGAAATCAAAAAACCGCAGAGAGGTATTTAAATAGGCTACATGACCACTGCAATGCTCTAGCTTCTGGACTCCTCGACAACACAAATAACAGCGAACGGCGCCTAAAAAGATTCCACGTATTAGATTTGCCAAATAGAGAATAGACTAGTAGAGAGTTAAACTAGTAGATTAGCTATAAATATGTAAATATATGGATTGATCTCGTTGGAGTTTAAACCATCCGGTTATTTATAGTTATAGTTTAAAGATTTGCTTATTGTTTTGTACAAGACAGATTGCAAATAAAACATATATATAAAAAAAAAAAAAAAAGTATTTGAATTTGAAACGATTTGAGTTTCGTGTATACCATACGCATTACGAGCCTATCTTTTTCCGATAACTCATCCCACTCCCTCATTATTGAAAACAATCGATAATTTGTTTTAGTTTTTTAAGTGTAACCTAATAACGGTAAACGCTAGAGACTGTTTGCGGTGTATGCTACTGTAATGCATACATTACCGGCCCCTCTTTCCCAAAAATTTGCAAGTAATACTAAAGACATGTGCTTTGGCAATATGGACGACATCATTATACTGTGAAAGATCATTAAGCAAGTCCCAGTAGAAGAAAATTTATTCAACAATTAATTTCCCATAGTAAATCTCATATTGCAGCCCAAGCGCAGCCGCTTCATAAACTGCGCAGTAAGCAGAGCGCTGGGCCAACGCATAGGTGTGTATGTATGTGTGCATGCGTTAAATGCAATGTATGTATGTATAAAAGAAATGTAAAATGATTGCAATATCAGCTCCCGGAGGGTTCAAGGTATCTCTTAGTCGAGCCGTCTCGACTCGAGCACTCTACTTGTTTTATTTTTTTTTCTATTTCGAGCAATTGGAACTTACCACAGATATATTTTGATTGTCGTATTCGCACTTCTTTGATTTTTTCGATTTGGTTTTCTTTTTCTGAACTGTAACATTCGAATCATCTGCAGTATTAACGGAAGAGCTATCGCCATCTGGCGAAATTGGCAGTTTTGGCTCGGCTGTTGCGCCGCCTCCCGAAACGTCCTCCAGAGTCGAAATAATTGTTGAATCCGAGTCCAAGACTTTTGTATCCGAAATTGTCTCAATTTTCGAATTAGTTTTCGATGACTTTTTTACCGTTTTCCTTGTTGTTGTTGTTGTTTTGACTGACTTCGATACCAAGTGTTCTTCCTCGGCGTTAATAACAGTCTTCATCTATGTATGAGAATCCAAATATACGTGTAAGTTGACCATGTCTCAAGAACTACAAGTCTAAGGACTGGAAATTACTAATTTCCCTTTGAACAGCATTCATATCTTAAATAATATATTATATAATAACATAATATCATACGTTATATATAATATAACAAATATATCATACAATCATTGATATATAAAAGAATTATTACACTTCCTGTGGATTCTTTTTTTAATTTACTATTACTTTTTTCAACTTCCTACACCCAGCACTATTATTTTTTTGAGCCGGCTGATTCCAATGAATCTCTCTAAAATAGACAATAACTTATAAATTCTGACCGAAAGCAACGGTTTTTTTGTTGTAATTCTATTTAACTACATAATATTCTAAACAAAATGTGAGCATATTTTTATTTTCGATGTGTAGTGCAGCATATGTATATGTATATATGTATATATAGGTGATAGTTGCATGCTTACCTTTTTCGATTCCATTTCGACAGGCAGGACTATACCACAGTGAGCCTATAAATACAAATGGATCTGAAAGAACAAAAAAATAGTGATAAATTAATCGGGAGTGGTCGACTAGAAGATACCCTGAATCCTTTAATAAGTCCACGCATATCTTATACATATATAATAAACAACACACGCCCACTCCGTCATAATCAAACGTTCTACAATTCTACAGACTGACTTAAGACCAATTTACAACTAAAGGCATTTTGTAGAATATATGGAGCCTGACACACGATTATCTTCACTAAGCTACACTATATACACTTGTATAGACTTCGACTATATAGTACAATGTATAGAAAGTATACATAATTACAAAATGAATGATCGGTGCAATGCGTCGTCGCGATCAGCAGTATAGATAAATCTACAAGGGATAACCTTCTTCTATATACTATATATATAGATAGTATATATACTTTATGCCAGACTCATTCTTCACGCTTACATTGACACAAATTCCTTACACACTGAAAATTCGTTTTTTTTATACCCTGAGCCCATTGAAAATGGGAAATCAGGGTATAATGGTTTTGTTGGATGTATGTAACAGGCAGAAAGAGGCGTGGCAGACCCGATAAAGTATATATATTCTTGATCAGGACGACAAGACAAATTGATTTGGCCCTGTCCGTCCGTACGTAAGTTTGAACGCGCCGATTTCAGCTTCTATTAGAGCTAGAGACTTGAAATTTGTTATGTGGGTCCGTGTATAGCACACGCAGATCAAGTTTGATTTAAAAAACGATAACTATCCCCAATTAATTGTTATCGATTAAAAAATCGAAATTCAGTTAAAAAATTATATCTCGCCCATCTTTTAAGCTAGAGACACCAAATTTTATATATAGCTTTATATGTATTTTTTATGCAATTTTGAATTTTGTTATATTTTGGATACCGGCCTCAAATTCCCCCAAATTCTATGAAAAACACAGATTCGACGGGGCTCAGGGTATCCCCTAGTCGGTCACGCCCGACTAGAGTTTTCTTACTTGTTTATAGCTTCGATGGTATAAGAGCCAGAATGTTGCAGTCGGGCTACGCCGACTGATAAATACTTTGGCCAATGTGGCTTTTTTTGCGACTTGCAAAGAATATATATTCCAAATTCAAGTCGTTTCCTTAAGGACGCTCTATAGGGACGTCCATTCGAACAAAACCATGAACTCTTCTCTCTTCGTGAAGTTAATTAAAAATATTTGTAGATAAACAAAAATAAATTATATCTAAATTTTATATCTACTGTATATTTAGGTGATTTTTCAGTCGAGACGAAATATTTCAGCACCTGCACAAGCGAATATTATATACATACAACGTATATATGAATTTGGTGAATATCTATGTTTACCTGAGACCTAAATGCACTTCTGAATGTGTATATACAAAGCTAAGAGTGTGTGTGCGCTTGTGTGTTTAGATACACATATGCTTGTATAAAAATACGCTTTGTCCGGAATTCGGACACACACACACGCATATATGCACGCTCGTCAATGTGGGTGTGTGCGTGCGACTACATTAATGATACACACTTGTAAATGGCCGAATACCGTAGGTAAATACCGTAGTGCAGAAGGATAGAGGGAGAGAGGCGAGAGGGAGATAGACAGAGTGTATAATTGAGGAGGTTGAGTTGGGTGGCAGGAGGACGGATGCGTCAGCATCTGCTCAAGACAAAAAAAAACACTATGCAATGTTTAAATGATTCCTCAATTTTGTAGAGCAAAAGAGTTTGTAATGGAAGAAGTTTTCATGCTTGCAATACTTCAATATTAATCCATAAAATGTCATAGATAAAATATTTTCCTATATTTCTACACATATGAATATGTATATAACCTAGTAATTTCATATTATTTAACTTTTTTTATTACTCAAAAATGATTTATCTTACACTTATGTATAAAAATGTATGTTTTGCTAACCTTAGGCTCAGTTAGCTTTTTCACTGATCAGGAACTAAACTTCCTCAAATAAAACTGAAATTCTTGTTTTTCTTAAACTTTTTTACTGCTCAAAACTTTCTTCTTGCAAAATCCACCAACGACTGACGGATCGGATTTTGAAAAAATTGAACACAGAATTCAGCGCTTGCACAGAGAGCATTTTTGAAGCTTTGCCACTGCTCTATATAAATATATATATATATATATATATATTTCTGGGAGCTTTTAATATTGTTCCACTACATACCGGCAAAAAGTTCTGAAAAGAAATTTGCTGCTTTTCTTTAGTGCCGAAATTGGTATGCCCTTCTGTTAGATGTTAGTATAGATAAATATATTTACGCTAAATAATATATCATCTTTTCAACATTTCTTGATTATTCTTTCGAAACTTACAACTTTTGTACGTGTTCTATATGGATGAGATACATTTATAGATATAGATAGAGTAGCACTTACCACATATCATCATCTACATTTATTGAAAGAAATGACTGCATATATGTTTTTGTTTTGTTTATTTTAACACTTTATTTAAACGTTGAAATATTCTAGTTTTGTTTTGTTTTGTTTTCAATATTTAATATTTATGCGCGTATAAACATGTTCTTAATGCAAAAAGAAGTCAACTGAGATATGCGGTAGCTAAAGGAACCAAATATTCAAAATAAAATTTGAGTTTTAAAATAAATAAATACATAGAAAGTAATCAATGTTTAAATTAAAATGTTGCTCACCATTCGATTCTTGAATTTGTAATTCTACTTTTTTTACCACAATAATATTTATAACTAAATTGTAAATATTTATGACCATATTGTTATGTTTATTATTTTTGTATTATATAGAATTATAGAAATTATATACGAAAGACGGAGACACAACTATTTAAACTAAGAGACATTTTTAGTTTACAATGCTTTTGCTCTTGGTCTTTCTAGAAAAATGTCGTTGTACGATGAGAATTAAAGATCTTCCCATATAGATAATTAGGCTGATTGGAAAGTCCCAAATCGAGTATTACTTTACGATTCAAATACTGTTAAAATAAAGAAACAAAAAGGGAACATGGAAGAGAGTATATATATATACATACATATATGTATATATATTAATGAAATAAACTCTTACTTCAAATGCCTGACTTTTTATAGTTGGTACGATTTTAAATATGAATATAAGGTTATGGAAATAATGCTTACATACACCAACCATGAAAGTCTTGCACAATGCCTAATAAGTAATAATGGTTAAATGCAAGCGTTGAATTATAATGGTTTAATATTTTTTGTAATGCCACTAGTTTTTGTTTCGTTTAGCCTGCTTGAGATCTTTGCCTCCTGTGCATGTGTATGAGTGTATATATATATATATATATATATATATATATATATATATATATATATATATATATATATATATATATATATATATATATATATATATATTATATATTATATATATATATATATATATAAATTGAAAACCAAATAGGAGTTATGTTTAAAGTCTATCACTTGTAATGGCAGTGTGTTGTTAATTTCATATAGACTAACAACAAACAAACACCGCCCTAAGCCTTTAGATGCATGGCAAAAAATTGTTCCATATTCTGCTAAATGTCCTTTGATGGTGCCTTTATCATTTGTGCGTGTGGGAGTAGATTGGCATTCGATGGCCTGTTATTGGTTGCCTTGTCAATTGCATTTGCATTATATGCCTTATAGCAATCCATGTCGAAATTAATTGTGGTAAGTGTCGAATCAGCTGTTAGACTGGGCGTTGTAATTGTTGTATACAAAGAATTGGGCGTCGAGATTGTTGTAGCTTCTGACATGCGCGTCAAGGACTTGGTGGCCCCCTTTAACGAATTGATTGTGGACAAGCCTGTATGTAAATAAATATTATTAAAAAGCTTATTGACGGAGTGATTAAATGCTTCATTTTACATTACATTCAGATCCGTTGGCAGACGTATGATTTGATAAAGAAGATGGGTACCCACGGCTATCCACAGAATCAGCTGGCTGTAGCTGATCTAATGCAGAACACTTCACGCTCGTTTTGCTTATGATGTCTGCCAATAAATCAACTGGCAATGCGGCACTACTAACTGGAGACGATGTGCCAACAGACAGATGGTTGCTGCCATACTTGAAATCTGGCACTCCGAATCCAACGTGATTAACGCGTCCGCTGCAATTGCTATTCTCCCTTTCGGAGGCGGCCGATCCTCCTGTGGAGACAGTCTCATTGCCACAACTCGTTTTTATGCCTGTAAGCAAAATAGGCGATTAACAATTGAGGATTCACAGAAGCGACTTGAGACGGTTGTTAGTCCTGATCAAGGGTTTATAAAAAGGCAGTTGTCAGTGGAGTTCTCAAAATTTACCCGTCACGGGTGACTGGTCACCACTGATGCTTCCTCCACCACCACCTCCTCCAATGTTGCCACCTCCCGCGCTACTGGAGCCATCGCCTGCCCCACCGCTGGTGCTGCTTGGAGGTCTGGGTAAACGACGACGTAGCCATGGATGCTTCAGGGCTTCAGAAGGCGTCAATCTTTTCTCTGTATCCCACTCCAAGCAACCACGAATGAAGTTGAGAAATAGTGGATCCTTGCAGCCGTCCAATGCCTTTGACAGGCTCTTTGAGCAGGGTGGGCCACGTGGCTTTCCGCGCCGTGACTGACCACCAACTAAGACGACCATTCCATCGGGCATGGTGCGAACAGTGCAGTAACGTGGATAGCCCTTTGGACTGAAGAACGTCTTCGCTCGCTTTGAGTTGCTCAATAACGTTTTGCTCGGCATTCCGAGCACTTCGATGATGCAGGCCAACTGATCGCTCTCGTTTTCTCCAGGGAACAGTGCGTGCCCCGACAGCAGCTCAGCAAGAATGCAACCCAGAGACCACATATCAATCGCTCTACCATATTTCGCGCCCAAAATTACTTCGGGGGCGCGATAAAATCTTGACTGTATATATGTGTAGACGCGTTGGCTTTCAAAGCAAGACGAGCCAAAGTCGATGACCTGCAAAAACATGCTTATCAATATTACTGGATGATAAATATTAAAAATAAATAATTCAACATTTACCTTAATACCAGAACGACCTTGTTGTTTGAGTAACACGTTCTCCGGCTTCATATCACAATGAATAATCTCATTCTTGTAGAGTGCATCTAGGCATTGGAGCAAGGAATGAGCAAATTTACGCACCAATTGCAAACTGAAACCCTTGAATCCGTTTTTCTTGATCAATTCATAGAGGTTGATGCTAAGCAGCTCGAATGTGATGCACGTGTGATTCCGAAAGGCGAAATAGTCGTACATATGTATGATATTCATTGTGTTGTACTTGTCGTGGCGCCGTAAATGATGTAAGATGCGAATCTCTTCCTGTGCCTGCCGATGAAAACGCTTCTCATTCCGCACTATCTTCAGTGCAACGTGCTCGTGGGTCTTGTGATCGTAGGCCTTGATGACTTGACCAAAGCTGCCTTTGCCAATTATTTTCAGCATTTCGTAGCGATAGGCAACGTGGTCGTGCGGAATATGTATATAGGCGCCCTGTTCATTGTCGTAATCTGAGTTGTTTGGTCCATAAATTCCAGGGCGTTTTTTCGCATTGGCGCCTATAAAATATATCTGCGGATAGGCCAAGATCTCGGTTCGTTCGTATGGCGTCAATTTGTGCATGTACAGTATCATGACTTGCTGCGGAGATACAACCAATGCCTTTGGCTTATCCTGCAGCGCGCTCTTCTGCTGACCCGACATTATGATTTGCTCGTGAAATGTAAAATGCTCGCTGCCTGACGGAATCACAGACTTCTGATGCTGCGACACCAACGCGAGCGAATCAACAGCCGCTGCATTCAAAGACAAATCCTTCCGCGGCGATATCGGCGATGCCTCCAGCTTCGGTGTGACGATTGTGTTCGGCAGAGAGCTCGCTAAAATAAATGAAACAGAAAGAATGAGGATTGATTATTATTATATGTTGTCTATTTTACACCCATACCTTGAATCGACTTTGAGAATCCACACGCGTCTAGGGTTGAGCTGTCGCCAATATAAGTGCACAGTTCGTGTGGAGCTGGCGGCTGTTTCGCGTGTTGTTGCTTACGATCCTGAAAGATGACTGCCGATCCGTAACTACTATTAAAATTGAATGGAACTACCGTACAGGAGTGATGTGATAAGCTATTGGGATTCATTTGACCGTTACCACTGCCACTGCCGGCTACTCCGGCGGTGGTCTGCTGACTTTGTGACATGGTCACAGTGAGCATGGCGGGTGAAACGGTCTTTCCGATCTGCATGTCAATGGAAGCTGCTTCCAAGTCACCCGTGAAGGTGCTCGCATCTCGAATGGCGTTCGTTGCCGACAGTTGCGAATTAGTTTTAGGCTGTTGCTGTGTGCCAACCATATTATTGTTTAGCTGTATATTGTAATCGAAATGGTTTAACGTCCTGTTATTATTATTATTCGTGCTATTATTATTGCTACAATTTACCCTTGTTACGCTTTGGTTATTGTTCGCAGTGGCAACTGTTGCTGCTTCTTCGGGGACTATTTCACCATTACGCAAATACTGCTGGCTCTTATTTTCATCAAAGTTATTCAAGCTGGAGCCCAGTTGCAGCATGGAGCATGGTGCTTTTGGTGCTGTTGCTGTCGCTGTTGCCGCAGGCAGTTGCTGTGGCAGGCGGCCGAGGCTCTGCTGCGAATTGGCGAAACTGTTCAACGGTTGCTGCGCTTGTTGCGATCTATATGATGACAATGACATTACTAACTGAACGGAGCTCGCTGGCAACAAATGTGAAGTAGACTGATATTCCTGATTCAATATATTCTCAAAGTCCTGAGAAGCTATGTCCTCCAACGATTCGAATGCCGTACCATACCGTTCGCTATGTGTGGACGAATCATCAATGGATGATAGCTGGCTCTGTATCGAAGCCTGACGAGTGAGTTGTCTGCGAGCCTTATTCGATATATTCAACTGTAAATTGGAGGAGCTTTCGGTATTTAGATCTACACCCTCGCCGCATTCGAAGTTTAGTTCAGATTCATAAGATTCGGGTTTTGTATCTGATGGATATAAGTGTTGCGCTTTAAGGCTTCGCTCCGAACTTCCATTTCTTTCGTTCAGTAGTCCATCGATCTCTAACGAGGATTTGTGCCTGGCCACAGCGTCAAGCAGCACCGATGGCGTTGTTAGGCAAAATAAATTGTTCTCCAACGGCGACGGCCAGCACACGTTTCGTTCGTTGCGCGGCCAAATGCACTGCTTTATGGAGCTAGTCCGTATCTGATCCTGACTGTTCAACGACTTAGCGGTCCGCGTCACAGGTGGATTGCGGCGCCGGCTGGCATATTCTCGATCATCGCTGAGGGCGGCCCCGGCCAATTTATGGGTTCGGTTCTTCAAGCGGTCTTCGTGCTTGCTAAGGTAAATGCTCAGATTTGTATAATTTTGATCGAGTGTAAATTCGGTTAGCGTCGGTGTCTCGCATCTTCGATGCACAGACCCGAATTCAGATTGTGGATTGCGGTAGCTGCGATAACTGGATGCAGTTGCAATATTCGATCCAGCCAGCAGCTGGCCTTTTCGTGCGTATTTCAGGTGTATGTCCGTCGAGAACCTCTTGGCTGAGTTGGCAGCGTCCTTACTGCTCGTCGACGACCCGGGGTGACTTTCCAGATGATTCCTATTTTCTTCGAGGTCCGTGTCCCTATTGATTTGCCGCCCGCAAAGACCGCTTAAGATATTGAAACTCAATACATTTTTCAGCGAACTCCGGTCTTTGCTTTGAAACGTGCACTCTTCTAGACTTTTGCTTCTCTTTGTTGCTGTTAAATTGTTTCGGCACTCACTTTGCTCCCACATCCAACAATAATAAAACTCTGTGCGTGTTGTGTGATACTTTGCTGCTGCTGCTGCTGCTGCGCCTGTTATTCATCGTGATTAGCATTATAAATTAATTGGTACATTTGCATTATGACGATTTGAAAAACTCTTAGGTATGCAATTATGCTTTTATCCACTGCAGCATTTGACACAAATGACACGGAGTGCGTCCACACGTACACATGCAACTTCTTGCTACAAAAAAGCACTACTGATTCGTACTTGGGTATGTGTGTATCGATACATCGACGTATCAACATCGATAGTACACATATATGTGTGTATACATTTTCATAAAATATAAAGTGCGAAAACTAGCATACATACATATGGCATGTACGTATACATGCAATAACAAGTGTATGCAAGCGAAGCTCTCGCGCCCAATGTTACAACAATTTGTCACACACACACATGACCTATTTCCTCAACTACATCTATATTTTTTGAGCTGGACATTTACAACTTAATACAATGCCAACTTAAGACTTTTATTACAAAATTACATTTATAGGAAACGGTGTGGCCGAAGTAACACACTTTCAGATGGTCACACACGGTTCTATCGCAGTGTTGCCACTACGTCGAAATGTTACCGATACTAGTCGTGTGCATTCATCGTTAAGCTGCTTCGGCGGGCACAATTATAAATATCGTATTATATTGATTTGATTTAAATAAAGTCAAATCAGTATCGAGAATATGAATTAAGTCAGATTTGAAATATATAAAAATTGTGTATTTCAGTCATTTTTCTCACTTTTTCTCTGGAATAAAAATTTAATATGTATATCATCAGAAACTTATTTATCGATAAATCCATAGTGACTGTTAAGCTTCAGAATACCCGTCATGAACAATCGGTAAAATGCGAAAAAGTTGTTAACCAGTACCAATACGAATTGTTTAATCCTTTGTCAAAATCGTGCAAAGTCGGAAAGTAGCCAAGAAAAAATGCGTCCTTAAAATTGTAAACGAATAAGAACTGGGCAACCATGCTCCACTAACTTGAACATTACTGTTGACGGCATCGATAAAAACCACCCCAAACCAATTCCTTCGAATCTGGTTTAGCTGGGGCTGTGAAATTTCAATATAATGAAAAGTAAACTAGGTTAAAAATTGTAATTATGTGTTAACCGAGACAGTGAGTCCAAAAAGTGTAAGTGTATAATAAATAATAAAAAATAAACTCGTTAAAATACGCTGTGACAATTTATTAACTTTCGGATCTTGCATTGAGTGAAAGTGGCACAAATACGTATACATATTCATGCATGCACACACACACACAAATATATATAAATATATATATATATATATACATATATACATATATTATATGTATATATATATATGTGGGTGTGCGTGTGTTTGTGTGAGGGTGAATCTTCTCCCATTCGGTTGGGTGCAAGTGTGTCAACCAATTGCTCAACATATTCCGCCTTTGCTGCACAGTTAGTAAAGTGAAATGTGTAGAAAAAGTAACCGAATAGAGTTATCAGTAGCATTATAAACAAATTGTACGTAACGAAAAAGAGTGAGTGCTTTAGCACTGATTCAGCCAAAGCGTTGACAAATCAGCAATCCCCAACCTCTCTTAACGTTTTCCACCCTTATTAGTAACACATGGTTGAAACTGGTTCAAGGTGGGATGAGGTTGGGGTTCGTCGTACTATGGCCAGCCAGCTTGTTCTCTCAGTGCCTTCATCTCCCTGCCCCATACATATATAGTAAACATGTTTTCTAACGAGTCCACATAACATATATATATATAGCGTATCAAAGATTGGTGAAAATATAAAGGTTACATGCAGTAAGAGCATAGATTATATATATATATTTAATCAGGATGGCAATATTGAGATATCGTCTGACCGCAGTGATACCCTATTTGCAATTTAAAATATACTTTTTGGATTTAATATAGGATTTGAAATATTTTCAATTCGCCGTAAATAACGGATTTGGAATAATAGATGTTTTTTAATATACATTTTAGTGTCATATACGCCCAAAAAACTTCATTAACAAAAGTTATTCAATCACAAAGTGTATATAGAGTGCGTGTTTATATGTCGTTGGTTATGTACATATGTATACAAGAGGCGTACAGCTATTAGGAAACCCCTTGTGTGGAGGGTATTAGCCAGCTCGGCAGTCCCGACTAGAATACTATTATATACGTACAGATTTGATATGTATATTTATGTAAGCTTTATGGAGCTTTTAAGGAATCTTTATGGATCTGTCGTAATCTGCTAATCTATTGTACTTAATCGTGACAAACTTTTGTAAAGGCTCAGCAAATTCAAACATGTATTTCGAATCTCGACTAACTATTTTATTGGCTCCGCAGCTAAAAAGGTTTAAGTGCGGAACGTTCTCTAACTGGCCATGATAGACCCAAGCTCGAGTGAAGAAGAGGGAGACGAAGAAGCCGTCGTTAACTTGCCCAATAAAGGCCGTATTGGAGCTGCACACAAAACCATCGCACCCGCTGCCGGGACCTCAGCGTCGAGCGTAGCGGCCGCACCTACCACATCTGGGCCCAATAATGTCCAAAATGGTGAATTTCAAACGAATCAAAGAGCGTCAAGTTTCGCGGCTGGCAATACTCGCTTTGATAGCACAAACGGCGGAGGGGGAGGCGGTGGTGGTGTGGGAGGCGGACCAGCGGCTCCAGCTAAAAATGATCAGCCCCAACCGGGCATAGATGGTGGCAGCCTTGAGGTGCCGAACAATGGAATTCCAAGGTTTGTAAAGCACAAAGTTCTTCCTGATATTGTAATTAATATTTAAAGAGGAGAGAAACTTGCAAACGATCGAAAAATCCAAGCAAAGTAAAAATCGATAAGAAGGTCAACTATAACGCACCGGTCCAACAGGTGTAGTGATCCATGTTATGTGGGACTCGCAGGCATATATATATTTGTGAGACGGACGGACAGCAAGACTGAATAAACCGAGCCACATTGCGAGCGAGTTTTAAAATGAATTGGAATGTGGAACAATGGGAACTCTTTTTTCAGAAAAATCAATACTACAGGGATAGATCAAAACATCTTCTAGATATAGCTGTTGGAGTCTTATAGAAAGTTGAAGAAAATAATAAAAAGGCTGTAGCTTACTAGGCTTTAGATTAATTGACATTTATAAAAAAAATATATCAATGGCATCAATTGTCGATCAAAGCTATAAAGGAAGATTGAGTTGATAATAATACTATATTTTGAGCATATTATTGTTTTGACATTGAATTTATTAGATTAATTAAAAATCCTTTTTCTGATACAGGGAAACATTGTGTATACTATAGTAAATGATGTATATGCGGGTATATATTACTGGGATAGTGCAGTTATCAATAACACATTATAGACAACTCTTAAGCTGTTGTAATCTTATAGAAATTGGAGGAAATATTTCTTAATTAGGGTGTAGTCCTGTAGGTTTTCGATTAATTTGTATTTATCAAGGCAACGTAAACAATATCGATTGCCGATCAAACCCATAAAGGGAGATCATAGCGATTAAGATCTCAGCATATTTTTTTTTCACATTGACTATTATTATATTTCTATTTTTTTATTGCAAAATTCCAAATTTTTAATATTTATATATATACATATACTTTTTTTTGGCTCTGCGTTCATCAAAATCTTAAACACATGCACATGCTTTATCAACACAAAAAAAAAACTATTTAAATTGGCACAAAATCTAAAATAAAAACCAACAATTCCAAAAATGGATTGCAAATATCTATATATGTATATTTATTTATATATAAATATATATGTGCATCAACTTTTATGTAATGCATTTAATTTAAATTTCAACGATTGTTGAGTGGATGATTTGCATTTGGGACTTGATTGGCTACTACTACATAACATATACAAATATATATAAACATATATATGAATACAAAATCAATATACAAAACATCCATATCGACCATCGATTGACCAATTGGCATACTAATTTTGGGGCGCATAGAGCGAGACCAGGCCATAAGATAATAATACAGCAATTAAGCCCGGCAGCTCATCATCATCATCAACAGCAGAGTCAGCATCATTATGATTATCAGCATCATCACAATAAATATCAAAATGAACTCTCATCATACCCGCATCCAAATTTCCTTGGCCAAAAGTCTGTTGCTGTTGCTGGTGCAAGCAATCTGTCAAGAATTAAAGCTTCTGCGCACCTTTTAAGCACCAGCACCAACACCAACAACAACACCAACAGCAACAGCAATAAAAGCAGCAAAATCAGCAACAGTTGCTCGAACACCGAGCGACCCTTTCAGAAGGTAAATGCGCATAAAAATAATAATAATCAAACATTGCTATCGTCGTCTAGTGGCATTTCGCAAGAGACGCTCAATCAAAGCGTTGGTGGATCGTCGCGTGCAAATTCTCTGCCACGCCCACATTCGCCATCGCCATCAATTGCCAGCGATAAGCACGAGTCTGGTGATCCACACGTAAGTTCCATTCCAAGTATAGCCATGTATCTGGATTGTTCTTGATCCATCATCTTCATCTTTTGTCCAGGAGAAACACGAGCGCGAAGAGGAGGAACGCAAGCGCCGCATTCAATTGTATGTGTTTATATCCAGATGCATATCATACCCGTTTAATGCTAAACAACCCACGGATATGACGAAAAGGCAACCGAAAATAACAAAACAGCAGCTAGAAATAATCACACAACGATTTCAGGTGACTTTATAATTAACTATTACTAAACATTTACTAACAATTACAATTTCAAGAATATATACTTCAAAATTTTTTAAATAAAAATTGCCCAAAATATTTATCATGTAAATTTATGATACATTCAACAAAAATTATAATTATGAATCGCTTATATTTATAAACTGAACTGAACTTAAATTTTAATTTTTTAGTAATGGTTGAAGCCGGAAATCGAAAAAAAAATAATATAAAATAAATAAAATTGAAATAATAATAATAGTTAGGTATGAAACTATATAAAATAATATATAAAGTACCATCGAAACAAGCGAGTCTTATTATATAACAACTTAAGCTCGATAACATTTTTCATCAATATCACGAAAGTAGCAAATGTAATCACTCGATTACACTTGAAAAAAATTTGATCTATAAGCTCTATATAGAGAGGAAAAAGTTTATGACTTCTTATATCATAAGATCAATGCATCAAGCATATGAACAGACGATTGGACAGATAGACAGATGAACACAACGTGAGGCATCGAATTGGCTTTTTAGTATATATGTTTTATGCTCGGTTATGTCTCTATCTATATATAACCAGTAATCACAGTTAACTTAAATCATTTTTGATATCTTCTTTCAGGCCTTTCTGAAGGGCGAAACACAGATAATGGCTGATGAAGCCTTTCAAAACGCTGTGCAAAGCTACCACGATGTATTTCTAAAATCAGAACGGGTCTTGAAAATGGTTCAGTCTGGAGCATGCTCGCAGCACGACTTCCGTGAAGTTTTTCGCAATAATATTGAAAAACGTGTGAGGTAAGTCCCTTAATAAAAATTGTTCACAATATTGTATATTCTGGAATTTAATTACTTATAAATCTTATAGATCCTTACCAGAGATCGATGGCTTGAGTAAGGAGACGGTGTTGACTTCTTGGATGGCAAAGTTCGACATTATTCTTAAGGGCAGTGGAGAAGAGGACACCAAACGTCCTTCGCGCATGCAACAATCATTGAATAGCGAGCTGATTTTGTCCAAGGAACAGCTCTATGATATGTTTCAACAGATTTTATCTGTCAAAAAGTTCGAGCATCAAATCCTGTTTAATGCCTTAATGGTAAGATTATATATATATTTATTGAAAAGGATTGAGATTAATATATGTGACTCGCAATGGTTATAATATTTAATTACAACTAAAAGTGGTTTAGGTGAGGCGCCCTGACTAGAAAACAACGTTAATCTTGCACTTATTATCCAATCACTCCGCATTTTATACCCTGAATTCCCATTTTCAATGGGTTCAATGATTGGAAAATGAATGTGTATAGCTAGTATATTCCCTCCCTCTTTCGCCAAAATTTCCATAAGGTTTGAAAATACTAGAGACTCTGCTTTACACATAAACATATCATTTTTACGCTCTGAAAATTTGATTAGAAAATTCCATCTCGAAAAAACGTTTTTCAACCATTATTTCCCTATAGTATTGCAGCCCAAGCGCAGTCGCGGTATACAGCGTGCGTGCCTATGCGTGCGTGTTTATGTGCATGAGCTGTTTGTAATGTATGTATACAAAAATCGTATAATGAGGGTATACTTAGAATATAAACGCTTTGCCGGGTTCAAGGTAGTCGAACCGCCTCGACTAGAGCATTTTTTTATGTATTGTGTAAGTTACGTTATCAGTTCCTCGTGTTTTATCTTTTATTTTTGAACTGGTAGCTTAAACTGGAAGTGAGCTTTGCTTAGAGGCGTGATAGTGCCTTTAATATATTTATTTTGCAGTTGTAGTTGTTGGTTTGCCGGAAAATTTTCGTCTCTGATATTGTTGAGCCGTTTGTGCATTATTTGTTTTTTTTTTTTTTTTATGGTAAACTTCTTTACATGCTAATAAGTTTTGTTAAAGAATTAAATAAAAGAATTATATATTTCTATTTTATTTCTATTAGCTCGATTCTGCTGATGAGCAGGCTGCCGCCATCCGACGCGAATTGGATGGACGTATGCAACGTGTTGGAGAAATGGAGAAGAATCGAAAGCTGATGCCAAAGTTTGTGCTTAAGGAAATGGAATCTTTATATATTGAGGAATTAAAATCATCTATTAATCTATTAATGGCTAATCTGGAATCTCTACCCGTATCAAAAGGAAATATGGACAGTAAATATGGACTGCAGAAATTGAAGCGATATAACCACAGGTAAAAGTCTCTTCAATCAATCCTTCCCTACTCTAATAACACACTTTCTCTCTCTCCTTATATCTCGAAAATTGCAGCACTCCATCATTTTTGTAAGTTCTCTTGAGTTGCATTAATAGTTTTATTTAAAAAAGATAATTTTATGTTCGTAACTAGAAAAATGATTTTGCGCTCTCATGGATCCTTGTCCAAGCTAGAAGGTGACTCAGAGGATGGTACTACACAATTAACCAAATTGGATGTGGTACTTACATTTCAATTGGAAGTAATTGTAATGGAGGTTAAAGGCCTCAAGTCTTTAGCACCTAATCGAATTGTCTACTGTACAATGGAGGTTGAAAATGGGGAAAAATTGCAAACTGATCAAGCCGAGGCATCGAAACCGATGTAAGAGACATCTCGCTGTTGCGTAATACATATATTATTAGGATTGCTAATAATTTACAGGTGGGATACTCAGGGTGATTTCACTACTACTCATCCGTTGCCTGTCGTCAAAGTCAAGCTGTATACTGAGAACCCTGGAATGCTCGCACTGGAGGATAAAGAGTTGGGAAAAGTCACCATAAAGCCTACACCTCTTTCTTCCAAAGTTAGCAACATCTAAATTCACGTATTTTACTATTCATTTAAAAGTGAAAGATTTTATTGGTGTTGTACAATGTCCATCCGTCTGTCTCGATATAAAGTTGAGAGATCTTCCAAAGTCTGTGAATAAATCATATTTAGTTGATAGCGTACGACTGCAAAATTTTCACTTGCTTTAATTTAAAATATTTAATTAATTCACTTATTTTGTCTTCTAATTAAGTCTCCTGAATGGCATCGTATGATCGTACCCAAAAATGTGCCCGATCAGGATGTACGGATCAAGATAGCATGCAGGCTAGACAAACCGTTGAATATGAAGCATTGTGGGTATGTAAACGACAATATTGTACATAAACTCCAAATATTTAAAATATATTATCATATATACAATTATTTTCTTAGACATCTGTTTGCAATTGGAAAGTCTGTGTGGAAAAAATGGAAACGTCGCTATTTCGTTTTAGTTCAAGTATCTCAATACACATTCGCAATGTGTAGCTATAAGGAAAAGAAATCGGAGCCGTCCGAAATGATGCAGCTGGATGGATATACAGTTGATTATATTGAAGCCGCCAGTGGTATGTCTATATATGTGAATAGTTTCAGATGTTACAGCAAATGTTATAGCTTCAGACAGTAGTCTCCTTTCAATAAGAGATCAATTAGAAGACAATCCTTGCATTACACTTGTCATTAATAGCCCAAACTGTTTTTATGTCCAATACCACAATTTCAATAAATTCTGTGTAATCCTCAGAGCTCTGTCTTCCCTTAAAAATGTTTTACAAAAATCTTTCCCGTCGTGTCAGAAATTTCTGGTTCTGATTGCGTCGAATTCAATATAGATTTTAGCTAGAGACTTGCTATTTCTGAAATTTTATGTAAGTTCGGTTAGAGCGCGTGCAGAACAAGTTTTGAATTTTCGATATCTTTTCCCGCTTCAAAGTAAAATTGTTGTCAAGCTTCTGTTATTAAATTACATTCATATTCAGTCGCTTACATAAATTCTCACAAAAACCATTATTCCCTGACTTAATCTGATCTAAATCTTAATTAACCGTAATCTAGAAAGAAAATATATTCTTCTTAATTATTTATTTAATTTTGTATTTATAGCCAATCTTATGTTCGGAATCGATTTGAATGGTGGCAGGTTCTTCTTCAATGCGGTTCGCGAGGGCGACAGCATCGCTTTTGCATGTGATGATGAAAACGAATGCAGTCTCTGGGTTATGGCTATGTATAGAGCAACTGGTCAGTCCCATAAGCCCACGCCGCCGATAACGCAGGACAAAAATTCGGCCATGTCTAAGATTCAAGGCGGTAAGTTAACTCAGTAAAGAATTTAACAAAATGAAAAGTAAATTGAATGTATTTCACCTTATTTACATAGATGCGGATAAAGCACGGAAACATGGAATGGAGGATTATATAAGTGCGGATCCTTGTACATTTGATCATGCAAGCTTGTTTAAGACATTGCAAAATCTAACGCTTGAGTATCGTTTAAATGATCCATATGCCTCTTTGGTAAGCCATTGGGATATTACTTCTAAATCATTTTATGTAAATATTGTATTTGCTTTTGTAACAGGGATGGTTTAGCCCGGGACAAGTCTTTGTTTTGGACGAGTACTGCGCTCGATATGGTGTGCGTGGCTGCTATCGACACTTGTGTTACCTTTCCGATCTGTTGGATCGTGCTGAAAAGCAGCATATGATTGATCCCACACTGATCCATTATTCGTTTGCATTCTGCGCAAGTCATGTGCATGGCAATAGGTAACGTACTATCATACATAGAAAGACACAATTATTATGACTATTATTAATGTAGACCGGATGGAGTGGGTAGTATAACACATGAGGAAAAGGAGAAGTTTTCGGAAATTAAGGAACGTTTGCGTCAGCTACTTGAGTATCAAATAACAAATTTTAGATTTTGCTTTCCGTTCGGCCGGCCCGAAGGGGCATTGAAAGCAACGCTGTCTCTGCTCGAAAGGGTTCTAATGAAGGATATCGTTACCCCAGTACCACCGGAAGAAGTGCGACAGATGATTAAAAAAAGCCTGGAGACGGCTGCGCTTGTTAACTACACAAGATTATCAGCTGAAGCTAAGATCGAAGGTAAATCATTTTGGCTATTATCAAATGTAAAATATTATTGATCGATTGTCCACCCAGAGGACTTACGTGGTGAGGTGATTGTACCGCCACCCAAAAAACTCGAGGACTTGATACATTTGGCCGAGCTTTGCGTTGATCTACTGCAGCAGAATGAGGAGCATTATGGCGAAGTAAGTTGTCGTTGTCAAGAAAATTTGGTAATAATAAGATAGACATGAACATACCAGCATACATATAGGTATGTATGGTATGTTTTATACATACATGTATGTATGCTTTGTATAAGTTTCACGACGACAAATGTCGCATGTAAGTACAATGCAAGATGTTCATCTTATACTCTTACTCTGAAACTGTACTGCGTCTGCACTTGTGCTACGACTAAACTAATTTCTTTTAGGTGTGTTGTTTAAATGTCTAGGCAAATCTTTTATATGTACCTGCTACCTGTACTGCGCTATGAGCAAAAGTGTGTGTGTGTGTTGTATATCTAATATATCTACATGTATATTGGAATGCACACTCTCAGGTGTTGCAGCAGCACTCTTTACGCATTATGTAAAACTCTATTCATTTAGTTTGGTATATCAATTAATTTATACGTAATATTCTACACATCTATTAATTAACGTTGCTTTTATATTTTGACTTATTCTTTGAACTTTACCACCTGTGTGTTTACCACATGTTTTTGTATACGAGTGTTCCTTCGTCTCTTTGTATGTGTATAAGTGTATGTTGTGCGTTTAACCCACCTCCCAAAAGTCCAGCACCCTCCTATTATAAACGCTCCTCTCTTTTGCAACTCGATCGGATCTATATATATATATATATATATATATATATATATATATATATATATATATATATATATATATATATAATCAAGTTCGTTTACATTCTTGGATATGAATCGCAATTAATTAATAAATAAAAAAATAAAAAATTTATTCAACGTACTTATTTCGATATCTTAAGAATTCTTAGACCAAGTTTGGAAGAAACGTTTTTTTCTTTCTTGCTATTACATATATATACATAAAATTATACAAATTGGTATGGAGAAAAATAAAAACAAAAACATAAGAGGAAAAGTTGACATTAGTTAGATCGTTTTATCGATCTTTTATTGATTATTATTATAAAAGCTAAAATATATCTAGTTCTGTAAACAAAAACTCAACTCTGTTACAACTGAACGCTTAAGCACACGATAAACAAATTATGATTAGTGATCACAAAATTAGTAACGCAGTATTTAAATAATAACAACGCTTTTGGTAAATGTAATCAAGATGATTTCAATCTTGAGCACATTCTCAAGTACTCTGTACATATATAACTTGTTTTTGGTACGTACATCTGTATTTGTATACTCGGTTTACACAATTTAGCTGCGCAAACCTGACAACAAAAAGGATAAAATTAAGACAGTAAAGGAAGGCGGCGCAGATGGGAGTGGACCGCCCACTGACGGTCGATTTGATGCTGGCTCCGCTGTCGCCGGTGCTTCATCTAGTCAGGGAAACACTAGCATGGATCAGGGCACTATGGATGTTGCTACAGCTGCCGCTCACACTGACGGACCGCCCCCATTTCGTTACTGTATGCCCACACATGCGGTATACACATCGCCAGTACCAACGGCATGTACTCCTCTCTCTCTCTCTCTCTCTCTCTCACTCTCTCTCTCTCTCTCTGTCTCTCTCACTATTTATACATATATACAAAACAAACTCATCTAGTTAATAGACCAACATTACTATATATGAGCGTAGACAACACTTATCTTCTTGCTCTATAAACATATATACACACACATTATATTCATACACATAGATGACATCTGAATTCGTACACCCATTTTGTTATAAAAACGCTTATATAAACACTTGTCTCTCTGGGCATCTCTCCAACATTTTGACACATTTGTACACATTCAGTTCCACATTGATTTTCACTTTTGTTTTTAACTTTCAATTTCAATTTCAAATTGAAGAGCTTATTTCAAATAATAAATAACTAAAATAATAACTAACATATCGACTCTCTTGCTAAATATATCATATGCATATAAGGAATTCAATCAATTTTTCATAGAAAATGCTGATTGTCATAATATATGCGACTAAAAATACTTGTTAAAAATAGCATAAATAATAACTTTAAATTATTAATTGTAATACATATATTTTTATATATTATATAATACATATTTATTTTTTATGTTATTGACAGAGTATTTAATTTGTTTAATGATAATGATAACTATAAAAAATTACTATTAAAATTCATAATATGTAAAAAATTTTAAAGATAAAATATTTTATATGCATATATTCAAAAAAGACAGTCGATATGTATGTAAGAATAACAAAATAAAGTGTGTGTAAAAAGGAAAAGTTACCAAAAAAAAAAGCAAATGTTGACGTGTATTTAGGGTAAATAGTAATAAAATAGGGAGAGAGAAGCAGAAATTGTCACGCGTCGTAATTCAAGATCCCAATACACCTCAATAATTATAATTTTGCATTGCTCTTATGTTTGTTATGTAAATGAACTGATGTAAATATGATGCTTGATCATGTTTCTAATTACGAAGGGAATTAACCTGGGGCATAAGGCATGCTCTCAGAATCGATTTGGCTTAACATTTAGCAATAGAAATGTATTAATTTTAGTTATCATATATATCTAGTATCCTTCGCTCTATTTCTATCTCTCTCTCGCGCTCTCTCTTTCTCTCTCTCTCTCTCTCTCTCTCTATCGATCTCGTAGTATCTCTACTCTTGTTTCTCTTTTCCAACTTACAATTAAAACTTACAAAAAAAATAAGTGAAGAAAAGTTTTTGCACATTGAATTTATTTTTTACTTTTTATTTAGAGAATATAAATAAAAACTTTATTTTTATAAATGATTTAACTAATGTTATTCACAAAATTTTATTTATTTGTTTTATATTGATTGTTTCCCATTTTCTATGCTTTATGATTAATGCTTTGGTATATATCCCACATAAAATCAATCAACAATTTGTTCATTTCAATCTAAAATTTAAATGTATATTTTATAAAATAATACAGATACTAAATGTTAATGTTGGATTTGGAGAAACAAAAAATGCATGTGTGTCGTACGTAGGATAGTGGGATGATGCATTCATATGGATCATTCCACCCATATACACGTGTTACAATCAATCACTCTTTTGGAATATCTTTCAGTAATCATAACATACTTGCCTTGCACACTATAAATCCATACAGCTGAACTAAATATATATGTGAACTTAGTGCACGACTTCCAAGCCGTCCATTTTCACTTAGACAATATCGAAGTCTTAAATGGGCTTACGATGTTCATTAATTGTCATTTATAATTTAATTGTCATTTATAATTTATTTATTATTTATAAAATATAAATAAAAGCCGCTTGCAGAAAATCGTCAACTAGATGATTTTATGTTTCTTGAACAATTTGTATTTGTATTTCAAATTATTATTTATGTAATAAGCTATATAAATCTTATTTCTTTGAATTTAAATTATAAGTTAAACCCATAAATAAAAATATACAATAATTGTATAGGAATAAGATATAGCATATGAAAATGCTCCCTCGCATGTGTACAAAGATTATATATATATATGTTTTGTTTATATACATTTTTCTGTTATTTCATTGTTGTTTGCTAACAGAGTATATTTAATTACATTTTTTACCAACAATCAGTTTCTGCAGGTGTGTAAGTCTTTCGGCTGGCCGAATATACCTCATAATTTACCCCAATATTCAATTCAATTTATGCGAAAACTGCGAAAATGAGTCGAATTTATTCATCCTTAAAAAATAGTAAATACATACCGTATATTTAGAGATTTATTAAAATGATAATCGCTTGATTTTCGTTGTCATCTAAACTTTCAATTTAAGTAAAGCATATATATTTGGAGCTTCTTTACTTTGTTTCTTAATAATGAAAGTATTCCCATATATTATTGCATCACTCATATAAATGGGTTATCTCATTCATTTTTGGTATTATCGTTCTCTATCTATAGGCATTTGCTTGGTTCAGCGATCTACTGGTTGAGCATGCGGAAATATTCTGGTCTCTTTTTGCAGTTGACATGGATCGAGTTTTGTCTGAGCAAGCACCGGATACATGGGACTCGTTTCCATTGTTTCAAATACTTAATGATTATTTAAGATCTGACGGTAAGTTCACAAATATTACTATATATACTCATTCCCAAAGTGAAATCGGGGTATTTGTTCTACATATATCAACATCCATTGTTCTGTCTGTTTGTCTGTGTGATACAATTTTCTTGGGTTACATGGAACCAATATGGTTTTATGAAATTGTTTGTAATTTCCTTCGCCTCCTACTAAAGGCATTACTGCTGTGGTGAGATTCTGTCCCGCCACCGTAAGGAAAACAAGGTTCTTCAACCTAGGTTAAAGGAGCTCAAGCTGATTTACCAGGCCATTTTTAGAGCTATGTCACTGTACGCAACAAGATTCTCACTCCTCGCCAAAATTCTGTCTGCTACGATCTCTAACTTTTGTTGCTTTGACACCTTTGCCGAATTAAAGGGATTGACATAACTTTTTAACTCTGTCGCCTCATACGACTAGCTCTAAACTTAAAATGTAAATAAATTTTCTTAAATGGGCTACGTTTTCTATATAGAAAAATATATTCAAAATGTCAATCTCTAACGCTTGTAGTTTTTGAGATCGTTGTCCGCATGCGGTCGAAAAGACAACTAAATATGGTATTAAAATTTAATTTATTTTATTAGGTCGTTCATTAAGTAATTTCGCTTTTTTTAGAACAATTTAAGCACGATTTTTTATACCCTGAGCCCATTGAAAATGGAAAATCAGGGTATAATGTTTTTGTTGGATGAATGTAACAGGCAGAAGGAGGCGTGGCAGATCCCATAAAGTATATATATTCTTGATCAGGACGACAAGAGAAACCTATTTGGCCCTGTCCGTCTGTCTGTCCGTCCGTCCGTCCGTCCTCCCATAAGAGCTAGAGACTTGAAATTTTTTTTGTAGGTCCGTGTATAGCACGCGCAGATCGAGTTTGTTTTAAAAAATCGATAACTATCCCCAATTAATTGTTATCGATTAAAAACAAAATCGAAATTCAGTTAAAAAATTCTATCTCGCCCATCTTTTAAGCTAGAGACACCAAATTTTATATTTAGCTTTATATTTATTTTATGCAAATTCTATGAAAAGCACAGATTCGGGGCTCAGGGTATCCCCTAGTCGGCCACGCCCGACTAGAGTTTTCTTACTTGTTTTAATATACACTTCTTTTTTTCATTTATTTTTTTTCGGTTTTTTTCGACAAATTTAAACTTTCAACAATCTCTCAAAATGTTGTTCAACGATTTGCACCGACCAACGACTTTATTTTATCCACATCGGCTTCAAGAGTCCTTCCAGGACGTGGTGCATCCTCAAGATTGCCGGAGCGAAATTTCGCAACCCGATTTTTGCATTGGGGTTCGGTCGACACATATTCTCCGTACACATCACACAATTTTCGCCTCACATGAACAGCATTTTGACCATTTCGATAGTAAAACAGTAAAATATGCCGAAAATTCAGTTTTCGATCTTCCATCTTCGATGGGGCTCCAAACTTAAACTATTCCAATAACCTTAACCAAATTTTGTACAAAGTTGCCTCATTATATCAGCTATTCAAAAATGTAACGGTTAAGTTTGAAGTTGGCTTCAGCTGTTTCAAAAAAGCGAAATTACTTAATGAACAACCCAATAAATACAATAGAATAGAAAAACTGAACGTATGTGCTCACATTATTTCGTGACTGTGAATACTTTCAGATAACTTACGAAACGGCAGATTCCATCAGCACCTGCGTGACACGTTTGCCCCATTGGTGGTGAGATACGTGGATCTAATGGAGTCCTCGATAGCTCAATCGATACATAAGGGCTTTGAGAAGGAGCGTTGGGAGAGCAAAGGGTAAGTGTCACTTCCATTCGATACAACGAAATATCATCCAAAGCCCACATTATCAAGCTGAATCATTATAATAGAGTTTTTATGAGCATATATATGTATATGTCCATTGATAGTATTTTATAAATAAGCCGTATGAAAAGACTTGTATACATATATTACACATATAAAAGAGCTTGTTCTGACTGACTAATGATCATTCATTTCAGTTAGAAAGTAATATGTATATAGAGTCCAAGAGATCCCATCTTACACCTTAAAAAAGAGAGTATTTGACCAATAAGTTTCGGAAATTATGGTTAGAAAATCCGAAAAACTGTTCCAAAAAATACTCTTAATAATAAATAAAACCCAGTAAAACTGTTTTAAGGTATTGTCTTTAAAAATAATATAAATTACTTGGAAAACTGTTCCATGAAATAGTCTTTAAAAATAATAAAAATGATATATCTTTGTAAAATATCATTGGAAATTTTGTTAGAAGATCTCTTCCCCATGCCAATATAGATTGTCCGATCAAATTAAAGCTTGCTTTTCTAACTACTTTTTGATGTATCGGTGTGTATACTATCGATATATATATACATATATGATCGATATATATATATATATTGGTATTTGCTTTCACTTACACGACTATACAATGGGGGAAATATTACACATTACTGATTTATAAATATTTTTAAAAATATATATGAAATTATGTCTTGAAAGACAATCTACGAAGGACACGAGACCCCAAAATGATCTTATAATATGATGGCGCGCACATAGACTCACCCACTCTGCGGTCACTAGCTCTCTCTCTCTCTCTCTCTCTCTCTTTCTCTCTCTCTCTCTCTCTCTCTCTCTCTCTCTCTCAATCTTTCTGTTCATCTCTCTACCACGCTATCCCCCCCCACCCCTCTCTCTCCCTCTCAATCATAATCTCTTGATTTCATATCATTATTTAGCAATTGAAATATGTGCCGTTCGTAATTTCTATTTTCATATTTGTGTGCTGAAAATTTAGGATAAACGCCGCCTTGAACCCAGCTGCATTAAACAATGCCGCGCAGGCTTTGAACACGGCTGCCCTCAATCCGGCGGCCCTGCTGAGCGGCAAGAAAGATCAAGTCAATTTTTATGTGCCGAAGCTGCCGAAGCGTACAGCTGCCGCCGCTGCTGCAGCGGGTGGCGTTGACGACATGAGGTTTTTAACACTAATGCCTCCTATCTAAGCTACTCCAAAATACGTTCTCTTTGCATTTTGTTGTGTTTTTGCTGCCTCGAGAATTGATTTAACTAGAACACGATTTAGATTTAGCATAATATTCATATATTATTACGTTGCTCACTATTAACATTCGACAATGTACATCTTATATATACATATTCTGTATGCCAACTAAATTAGAAAATTTACAACAATAACAATACCATTCATAATTACTGCCTAACTTCACAACTCAATCACCAGCTCGAAGAACCTCAATAGATATACAATATATACGTTTACGATACATATATATATCTGCGCATCCAAGCACTTTCGTAGGCGTGTGCATATAGACAACATGCATATGTATATATATACGACTATATTTTATGTTTGTTTTTTTTTTTTTATTTTTATGCTTAGCTAACGATTTGCAAAGAAATTACTTTCTGTAGGCCAAATAATAGATATTGTTTGACTGCTTTTTCCGGACAGACATGGACGAACAATCAACAAGTAAGAGCACGGCCGTCGGGTGCCACCGACTGCATAATAATCGTACTAAATTGGTTACAAGATCTATCATTTCCGATTCTCAGCGCCCCAAGCTTGAATATCTGCCCAACTTATAATGTATGTGTGTCCAAAGATTTAGTAATTAAAACTCTGAAAAGTTCTGTACATTTATATTTGAAATTTCTTTTTAAAATCAAAATAAAATAGATTTTATTTTGTTTTCAATATTTACCTTAAAAGCAATTTTCTTCCGTAGTTGGGGGTTGATCTGTCCTGTTTTTGCTATAGGTAGCTCTAGCCAGCAGAGTAGGTAAAGGTATATACAACTATTAAAAACTTCCCCATTAAGTCCATTCAAAAGCGGCAAATTGTATATGGAAGCCTTATGGATTCTATATAGATCATACATATTATACATCAAGTCCGTCTACCTTGAAAGTTATACCAGCTAAAATGTTCCAATTCGAAATACATAGTTTAGTTTCTATGTATATGCAATTTATCATATATCATAATTAAAACATAACTTTATGTGGCCCGATACGCTGATTATGTACTTGGTCCTTCTGATCTGATAGTTAAATCTTATGTCTTTAACAATCATATCTATTTATAGATTTTTCAGAGCTCTGGTCCTTTTTGAAGAACTCACAAATTCAATCCAACAACTGCAGCTCCATACAATCAATTATAAAAAAAAAGAAAAACATCAAATTGGAATGACTAAAAAATAAATATGCAAGCTTAGCCCTTCACATATAACTCTCATTATGCGTGCGCTTATTAACTATAATTACCTTCAATCAATCAACTTATACACCTTTACATTAGCAATTAACATTAGCAATTAACTGTAGATTAAGCATCCCTTTTAAAGTTTTTGTAGTTGCATTTGCTTGCTTGAAATTGAAGTTACTTGCCAATATTTGTAATTATATTATATTCTTATAATGATTATACATACGGAATTTTCAAAAATGTTGCAATTTCCAAATTTCGAATTAGGAAAAATTAGGAAAAAAAGGCTATAGAAGGATATACATATAGCTGGGCTAAAGCTCATTGCTTTATTTACCAAAACAAGATGAGACTATAAAATTTATGATTAAAATTGAGTTTACTAACCGAGGCATCACTGGTCAGTTATCTAAAAAATCGGAGTGATAGATTGGTAATCCATTCTTTTATGTGTTCCAAGTATAACAAAATAAAATTGAGTTATATATCAAATGAAAAATACATATGTATAACATATTCCCGTTGGGATCACGATCGTGCGGTCTTGAAATTTTAGATTGTCGTAGCGTAAAGAACTGTAGCACAGATCACTGATTGAACTCCCAAAATTATATATATAATTAATGATTATTTAATATATATGTATGCATATAAAATATATAGCCAAATCTTTCGTCTACTTCTACCTGCACTTGCCAAATATCTGATATTAATATTCTCATCAATGATTTGCTTATTTGATTGCACAGAAATGGTTGTGCAACATCGGAGGATTTGTTCTGGAAACTGGACGCATTGCAATCGTTTATTAGGGATCTGCACTGGCCCGATGCCGAGTTCCGACAGCATTTGGAGCAGCGACTGAAAATGATGGCCGTGGATATGATTGAACAGTGCATACAGCGCACGGATACGTCGTTTCAATCGTGGTTAAAGAAAAATGTTGCCTTCATATCGACCGACTATATAATACCAACGGAGATGTGCGCTATGGTAAATGTGATATTAGATGCTAAAAATCAAAGCTTTAAATTAACTACCATTGATGGTATCGATTTGGTAAGTAAAGCACGCACACACACATACATATTATAATATATTTACTATTACGATTCTAATTTGTAGTATAAATTCCATGCAAGAATCGATGATCAAATCGACAAAGCGAATGTAGCCATGACACAAGGTTTAAGTGGAAAACTTATGTCAGTGCTAGAGTCGACTTTGTCGAAACTGGGGCGTTATGATGAGGGCAGTCTCATTGGATCAATTCTTAGCTTTACCAATGTCTCGAGCTCCGGCAAGGATCTCGGACAAGGATATGTGAATTTCTTTCGCAACAATATGGATCAAATACGCGGCAAAATCGGTGATGATCTGTGGACATTGAACTTCTTTGAGCAATGGTACTCTCAGCAAATCAGCATGCTCTCCTCTTGGCTATCAGAACGCCTAGATCACTCGCTACATTATGCCCAGGTCACGTCCATCTCTCACATTATTAAGGTACGTAAGGAAACAAATATAAACATTTGTCAAACAAAAATATACAATTATTTTATAAATAATCAGAGTCTGACTCCGTAGGGATGATTCGCTCATTTGTAGTAGAATGAATAAGTAAATTAGAAACTAGATATTTGCTAACCAAACAACTGCTTTTCAGACTTTCCAGCTTGTATCGGAATATAGTTACATAGTTATGCATGCATATCATAGATAAAAGAACAATTTTTAGAAAGCTTACTGTAAATAGAAAAATTGTTTACGTTTTGAGGACTTTCATGGCGCTGAACCCGTTTTGTGAAAACATGTAACGGGCAGAAGAAAGCGTGTCATATATACTCCTTATTCCTCCGACCACTCAGCTGCTGCGGTAACTGCGCAGGATACTGGACGAGTGCATGTGGGTGCATGAGTGAAAGTGTGTTTATCTATAAACAAATAAGAGTGCTCTAATCGAGACGGCTCGATTAAGAGATACCCTGAATCCTGTGGGAGCTGTTACTAAAATCATTTTATGCTTCTTTTTTATATACATGGCATATATTGCATGCACACATAAATACACAGTTATTCGTAGGCTTAGGGGTGGGAATGTTACATATTTTTGGTACCTGTTGACTCTTTTAGAAATCTGAAGTTGGTAGCGAAAAAAATTTCCTAGTGTTTATGCGTATCGCGGATATCGCACACAAATGCATAAACGAACTATGCAGTTTGCGCAGCGTCATATACATATATTATTAGGCAATTTGCGATTTTGTGTTGGATATCTGGACACTTTGTCCAGGCTGTACAAAATACGTACTCGACTAAAGTTATTTACGTTATTGTCTTGAGTAAAGCATTTTGTCGATTATATTTCGACAAATATCTTATACATCATTTTACGCTTCTTTATATATACATTGCATATAACGCATGCACACACACATACACAGTTATGCGTAGGCACGCGCTCTGCTTACTGCGCAGTTTACGCAGCGGCTGCGCTTGGGCTGCAATTTGAGCATTACTATATGAAATTGATTGTTGAATACCTTTTTATACCCTGAGCCCATTGAAAATGGGAAATCTTTTTTGTAGGTCCGTGTATAGCACGCGCAGATCGATTTTGTTTTAAAAAATTGATAACTATCCCCAATTAATTGTTATCGATTAAAAACAAAATCGAAATTCAGTTAAAAAATTCTATCTCGCCCATCTTTTAAGCTAGAGACACCAAATTTTATATTTAGCTTTATATGTATTTTATGCAATTTTGAATTTTGTTATATTTTGGATACCGGCCCCAAATTTTCCCCAATTGAAGTTCAGTCTCAAATATAGCCAAAATGCGAATGAGTTGGCACTTTTACTAAACTGACAAATATGCCCATAGAATATGTTGATCATATGCCGAAAATTTCATTGAAATCCGTTAAATAGCAAAAAAGTTATTAAACAAAATGTTTGGCTACTTTGCAAACTCACGTGCCACCAGCGCCAAGCGAACGCAGTTGCACACACACATACAAATGCTCGCATTCTAGTCGATTCGAAGAATCGCAAATTATCAGCTGCTGCTTTAGTTTACATTTGCCACCGCTTTCTAAGACAGAAGCGTGGCGTCGTTGGTAGAATTTTTTAATTTTATAAAAATTAGGTGGCGTTGTTGGTAGAGATGATGCACGTTGCGTAATTAACGTAGGTTCGAACCTCGCCAATGTCAGTTTTTTTTTCAAAAAATGCTGTAAACTTGAAATTTTTGTATAATTTTACGCTAAGTATAAATGTATTGGAAAACACAGGTTCGACGAGGCTCAGGGTATACCCTAGTCGGTTACGGCCGACTAGAGTTTTCTTACTTGTTTCTGCTTGGACTTTCTTAATGAAACTTTTACAGTATAATGAGACAACCCATATGTTTGTATTTGCCAAAGCACAAGTCTCTAGTATTTAATATACAACTTTTGGAGAAATTGGCAAATTTTGGGGAAATGGGGCCGGTATCCAAAATCCAAAAATTAAAAATCGTTTTTAATCATTACAGTAACATACACCGCGAATATGAAATAATTTACGCCTTAAAAACGAAGTCAAATTATCGATTGTTATATAAGGAAATGGGATGAGTTATCGAAAATTTATGATAAACTCGTTAAGCGTATGGTATACACGAGTATTCATGTGAAATTTTAAGTCTCTAGCTTTTGTCCTTTAGGAAATCTATGCGTTCAAACGGACGGACGGACAGACGGACATGGCTTAAACAATTTCTCTTGTCGTCCTGATCAAGAATATATATACTTTATGGGGTCTGCCGGTCTGAATTCCCATTTTCAATGGGTTCAGGGTATAAAAAGCATAGAATGATTAGAGTTTGATGGCAGAATTCCGGGCATCCCCTTGAAGAGGCAAATATTTATGTATTATTGGGTTTAGGTTAACTGTGACAGGCACTAGACTCCATCACGAGTAAACATGCTTTATCAGGAACAACAGTAAAAATATAGAAAGACCTCTAGACACCAATTACTTCATATCTTTGTCATATACAAACTTTATTAGCACTTTTCTAAATTTTATGTTTATGAAACAGAAAATTTATTCGGACTTTGAGTTGCAAGGTGTGCTGGAGGACAAGTTGAATTCAAAAGCATATCAGACAGTTATACAACGAATGACTGCCGAGGAGGCGACCTGTGCGCTGAGTATGCCAGATGTAGCCGAGGGAGATATGTAAGTAGAATCGTAGTCATGACCAGAACGCAGGTCCCCAACTTATGTCTAAAACTTACAGGAATTCTGACGATATGCGCAATGGCGACGAAGAGGATGGCGAGGGTGGAGAGTCTGGAGCCCATGCGTCGCGCAGCATGCCGAAGCCAAAGATGGGAGCCGCTCAAGCAGCGGCCGTTACCAATGTGGTGGCTGGTCGTGTTGGCAATCTGCTCGGCAAAGGCATTGGCGGACTTAGCTCAAAGCTAGGAAGTGGCGGCTGGTTTTGAATTGACGACTGACACCAAAACCGAATGTATAGAGAAGCCATCAACAACGGCTTTGCGAATTATATATATTTATATATATCGGAACAGATAGAGTGTGCTTCTGATGTATGTGCTTCTGGATAAATAACTACATATATATATATATACATATATATATATATATATATATATATTATATATATACTTTTACGTCCAGCTTCTGATGGCAGCTTCGTAGCTTTGCTGAGAGCCAAGTCCACAGTTGCATGATTTCATTGATTTTCTTTGACAGCAGGAGATAATGGATACAATAAGCATAGGTCCGTTAATGTATGTATATAATTCCACAATAACATCGGGTATTATATAATATTATATATATTATATTTATATTTATATTTATGTATAAAAATCAATCATGGGTATTATAATTTAAAGATCAGTTCTTTCTGGTATCCACTAACTGTACAATAATTTGTGCTTAATTGAAAAGAAAAACTTATATAACAAACATAATTACCTCTTGAATAATATTATACACAATTATATTATATATACATATTAAATACAATGAATAATAAAATATTAACGGATAGCAAGTATGTTAAGTAATACTACATGCATATTTCTTCATCAGAGGCGTTTCTTTTAGTTATAGTTATATAGAAGTAAACCAACTAACAAAAAAATGTACTCTCACATATATGTGTATAATTATATATTTTTCTCGCTTCCAATTAATTACAACTAATATTTAAATTATGTACAACGTTTATTATATTTACTATACCGATATAAGGCTTTATAAACAATTTGATTGAAGTGCAAATTCTTATAAAAATATTTTATGTTTAACCTTGGCATTCAAGTATATACATATAATAATTGGTTCATATATATCGTATGTCTGGGTCCTCCGATTCCGATATACCTGTTATAATGTCGATCGAACTATAATATTATCCAACTGCCATTCAAAATTTTAAATATAAACAAAATGCAAATCATCAACTTGGGACAGTTATATTGTAAATATCTGCCTGGGTATAAAATCTTCGGAGCTCCGACTATAACTTAATACCATTCTGTTTATTTAACAAACGAATAAAGTTTGCATTATAATGATTATTTTTCAAATATGCAAAACAAAAAATGTTTAGTAAAAATTATAGTTAAATCTACCAATCATATACTTAAAGGTATATATACATAAGAACTTACTAAATTTGGCCTTTATTACAAAATATAATTAAAACAGCAAAACAAATATCGATTCGAAAATTGATCTTTTAATTAATAATTTACCTACATGATATGCTCACAATATATATATGTATATATAAATATATATATATATATATATATATATATATATATATATATATATATATAATACAACGATAAATTCTAGGCTACATATCTACTACTATATATATCTATATACTTTTAGTTTGTACAAGACTCACTATTATAATGCAATTTTTTCCAATTTAAATCTAATCCTTAAACAAAAATGTATATTACAAAAATGTATATATATATATATATATATATATATATATATATATATATATATATATATATATCAAAAACATATATGTAAAATATACATATATGTGTGTGTATTCAATTCTTTATTTATGGGAGTTACAGTTAAAGAAAATTCTGAAGAACACCAGCAAACACATTTTAGTTAGACGAAATAAAATAGAACAACTTTCATTTGAAATTCTCAACAAATATGACATCGCCTTTTTTCACTTATGTTTGTTTCGTTTGACTTAATCTTTTTGCGAGTTTCGATAAGCTCTAATTATCAATATGAGCTTACCTCGGGTGTATGTTTAATTACCATTGATGGATCCAAGTCGAGTCGTTCTGACTAGCATTAAAATCATTTATTTGGCATAATCACCCTCTTCTCTTCTTCTTCTTCCCTCTCTTATAATCATCACCTCACTCTTCGCTTTCACCTGTTCTCTCGTCTTCTCTTCCGCTCCTATTTACTTCTTATTCTCCACTATATTTTGGTCTTCCTTTCACTTTTCATAGACAAGATGAAGCTAGATTGTAGGGGGTAAAAAGAAAGATTTATCACATACAGCCAGTATCTATTTAAAATATAGCCTAATAACACCATCAACACGTTGGGAACGGCCACAGCCAAACATTGTCAGTGATATTATTAAGATGTACGAATCAATAGAGGCTGTTAATAACAGATTACAACAAAATAATGGGATAGCAAATATTAAGCATAATTATTTATAACTATTTAATGTTGTTCTAATAGAAATTAAAAATGAAAACTAAAACGAAAAACCAGAAAGAGTACTCTAGTCGGGAGTGCCCAACCGGGGGATACCCAAGTCCCTGACTGAAAACTCATTGTGGCTAACACACACATGTACACATGCACACACACATACACGCCCATCGTTTGCTGCATATCTAGTGGCTGAATAACTTTCTAGTTGGAATTTCGGAATGAAACTGTCAGAGGTTTCAAATGTCTGTATTCGGCCAGATTCTACAATTTGAAATACTACAACTTGTACAATGGGTGCGGTATCAAAAATTCGAAATAAACTCTCACGACTTGAACGTGCTGATGCCTACACATTGCTGCATCCTCCTGCATCCTTTATGAAGCAAACCCTGAATCGGTCAGATGCCTGGCAGTGTATGAGCTGCTTTCAGCTGGAGCAGCTGTATTTAGCGGATAATAATGACTCAAAGTAAGGATGATTGTACAGCATTAGAATGACGGCCATCAAGGATAATTCATTATCACTGTCAGTAAGGACTCGAGACCAGGCAAGCTACCAGGAACTAACGGGAGGTGGGCATAATGATTGGGCCCTAAGCTAAAGCCACAATCAGCACCTTGAGAGCGACAGCGACTATTTGCGTAGTCAGGCTAATATCAAAAGTATCTCCGACTTTTTTATGCAAATATTAACAAAGAGTTTTGATTCCTTTGCATATGCTATCAAGAACAGTGTTAGCAAGAGTTTGATTGCGATTCGAATGTAAGCTCAAGAATCCACAGTCGGATCAATATTCTCATTACTTTTATTGCTTTTCGGGATTGTAAAAGATTGTAATACTGACTGCATACCTGACTCGATTTCGGCCGCCTGGGCCCTTGGAGTCTACTACGACAGAGGTCAAGTCCTTGTGACGTTACATCTTAAGTTTTAGACTTACGAGTTTATGTTGTCCGAAATAAGGATTCACAACATAGAGCATTGAGAATCTACTGCGAACCCAGCGGGATGATCTTCAGTGAGACGCCTTACCGCATCGACCTATACCTTAGCTATTCACATGGATTTATCAGATTAAAAATACGTAGGTTCGTTGCTCCTCGGCGCTACCAACGTCGTAATACTCAACAGTAGTGGGTGTGAGTACCCTCGTCTTTTGCTTACGCATGTGGTCCTCCTCGACGGCCAGGGCTGATCTTATATGATCTTTTTCGATTAAATTTAGTTTGCTCCATGCACACATGCAAGCAACGTAATATAGAGACGTATAATGTATGATGCTTGGCCAATGCTTTGAAGGACTTATGGTAATGTAACTGAGGCTTTTGGCCCAAGACTCTAAGTCTGAATGGAGTAACGAGAAAAATGAATGAATAATCAAATTTATAGTTTCTAGCTCAGAGAGTTTACAAGACATAGACTCCCACGCATTGCTACTCCAAAGGGCATAGATACGTGAGATATACAATACAATAGTATATACATGTATGAGTATGTATATCAAAGTGTTAATAAGAGTACAATAAAGAAGTCTGCCGTTTGTTTCTCTTGTCAACATGTTTTTATTTATTTATTCTTTTTTATTTATCAGTATTCGTTTGTATAATTAATTCTTTTAATACATCAAATTATTTACTAAGTTAATGCTTGCTTTATGTTCTTATGTGAATGCCTTACTTTGTTTTGTTTTTGCTTTTGTTTTGTTTGTATAGGTAATGTAACTACGTATTTATAATAAGTGGTGTGTGTATATAACATTTAATTCGTATGCGTGTCTAAATGTGGATATATAAGTATATAAATACTCCTTAGGTCTAGGCATACGCTCTAGTATTAACCGCTTAACTATACATATTTATGCCTACTTACTCGCTACACGATCTATTAAATGTAACGGAACAATTAACCAATATTAATTGTAATCAGCTCACTGCGTCCCCACCTCATTGAATTGAATGCAAATCATGTGTTGACGATTCACTTACACGCCGCGCCCACCTCTGTGCATCGGCCCAAACACACATGTAAATGCACCCTCACACGACTGTCCCAGTCCTAGTCCCAGTCTGAGAATGTATGTGGATGTGGATGTGGATATGGATATGAATATATATGTGGACAGACGGATGCAATGCTCTGTCAACTCTTTCATTCTGAAACAGTAAAGTTGCTTCTACATACATTCTGGATAGAAAGAGTGAGCGAGAGAGAGAGAGAGAGAGAGAGAGCTTCTCACATACATATGTGCCATGTGAGATCTAAGGAGAGAGCGCGAGAGTAGGCACAACTTGCTTGTGCTCCATCATCATCATTGTGATCCTCGCTTACAATCTGCGGCATCTACATGTGTATTTACGAGCCTCGGCTGCACATTGAATCGTAAAGGCATTTGTGGACTGAGTGTGAACTTATATACAAATACATATATATACATATATATATATATATAGAAAAGAAAACTGCTTTGAGTGTAATTTTTAGCATGTACAAATAGAAAATGCTGTGTTCTTCTTCTGCTTCTGGTTGTTGTTGTTGTCCTTGTTATATATATATATTAACTTAGAGTTTAGGATCAATAAATAAAACTGTAAATATTGCAAAACTGTTGCTCATATGCACTATTTACTAAGTAAACATTTAAATAAAAACACAGAAAATTGGAAGCATAGTTAACGTAAATATAAGTTTTTGTTGTTTCTTTTTCCTTTTGCTTTTGCTTTTGATTAGAATATATACTAAAGCTAGTGTTCAGTTTCTAGATATACGTCTATAGATATGTGTTTTTACATATATCGTGAACCAGCCTGTCTTTAATGTATGGGGTAATTGGGCAAAAAATAGTAAGAAAACAAAATCAAAAAGTTCCTTCACATCGATAGGTCGACCGAGGCTACTAAGCCTCGCCTCACACATACTAGCACATAGTGTGCGTGTTTGAGTGTGTGTGTTTACATATTTTACACATACATATGCATACATAAATCCGTTAAGTTGTTAGTGTGTTTGTGTGTGTGTGTGTGTATGGAATATATACTCGTATTATATTTAATCTGTTTTTATCTGATGCACACACTCCTCCTCCTCCTCTTCCTACATATTTGTATGTCATTTTATTTAAATAAGTATTTAACAGTCTTTTCTTATAATTGGCAATGGCTTTACACACATTGTTGTTGTGTTTAATATATATACACACACTTATATATATATATATATATATATATATATATACACATACATATAAATATATATACGCTCTTTAATTTCGCATTAATTTAATTCACAATTCATCGTATCCTATAGCTCCACTAACTGTTTGGCTTAATCTTCCCCATAACTCTACATATATGCTATCAACACCTATGTACAAATGTTGAATTATACATATATACATATATATATATACATACATATATATAGATGTGTTCAAAAAAACAGTGGTGCGACCCGACACGGAATATAATTTTAATTTATAATTTAGTTGTTTCTTCGCTGCAGACAAACATAGAAACATTGTGCAAACTCGGCTGTTAAAGAAAACAAATAGTTCGATTAAAAAATTAAAAAAAAAGAAAGTATTTTTACATTAAAGTAATGTCTACTGTATATATTATGTGCTAAGCATCTTGTAACTACAAATCCTCTGCTTTGTATTACTGTTAGACACCTGCTTGCCATGGAATCAATCAGGAGAGGAATTCGGTAACTATCGTTATTTTGAACACACCTGTATATACATACATATATATTTATGTATATATATATACACACATATACATATATATATATATATATATATATATATATATATATATATATATATATATATATATATATATATATAAACTTAAGCAGAACCTGATTTTGATAAGTCATGTATTTGTATCATGCATATCCAAGCACAAATACATAAATACATACATATATAACCAGTTAGTTTTCAACTTCATATATTGTCCAAAGAAAGTTCATAAAATTTATATACATATATGTATATCATATATATATATATATATATATATATATATATATATATATATATATATATTATATATATATATATATAGTAGTCATAGTATAGTATGAAAATTGAATACTATGCAAATATAAAATATAATATATATAAGCTGTATATATGATATACATATATACATGAATTTATATATATACGTATATATATATATATATATATATATATATATATATATATATATATATATATATATATATATATATATATATATATATATATATATATATATTTGCACTCAAAAACTCGGATACATTGTTTTGTTTTGCAGTATTAACTATCAGGTCCAATTTCTTTTTTATAATAAATTCGTACGTTCTTTCTTAAGTATATATATATATATATATATATATATATATATATATATATATATATATATATATATATATATATATATATATATATATATATATATATATATACATACGTACATACACAGAGATATACAGTTATACATACGCACACATAAGCAAATACATTCATTGAAAATAATAATTAAAAAAAAAACAATTAATACTGTTGTTGTTGGTTTACTGCTTGGACACACATCGTCGCGTGTGTGTGTGTGTGTGTGTGTGTGTGAAAGTGTGTTTGATTAATAGAGCAATACCTAGTTATACATATATTAGTGGCGTACATCGATCGATCGATTAGAGTTAGATACATCGTTTGGCCACATTCAGTTTTTTGCAATACTATCCCTATTCATATATGTGAATATATATATATATATATATATATATATATACATATATATATATATATATAATGTTATGTGTTAGATTATACAGATACATTTTTGTGTATTTACGTTTATAACTGTAAACTGTGTATATACATACATACATATATTGGAGTTATCATACGTTATTGACTTGCTTTGACTTGGCATTCATAGAATTATAGATATCGCGTGATGTGGACTAGGGCACACACTTGGGTTGGCTGCTAAGGTATATGCGTATATGCATATGTATATATGTATATATGTATGCATGTATGCGTGTAGGAAGGTGAGTACGTTTGGCACTTATCCAATAATGGCCACCTGTTACATGTGTTACAACTACGGCAATGGCGATGATGGGAGAATGAGTGAAGCAGGGCGCGAGAGAGAAGGCGAGACGTGATACTGTATTGCACGTTGGACCAGATTGCCTGTTGCACGTTAGCTGTTAGCTCAATTAGCTTGGTTACTTCGCGTATGTTGATCCCGACACACGAGCGATAAACCCTGACTGACTGACTGACTGACCGACCGGCGATAGTCGCATATTCACTAGAGTCCACTACGAAGCGCTTCAATTTGAGTTGGTGTTGCTCAGGCAACAAAAGCTGACTGATATATGGTATCCGATTGAAAGAGCGCTCTCGCCAGATTGACCGACAAAAGCTGATTGATACATGGTGTACGCGACTCTCGCGTATGCTGGCTGACTGCTACGAAACGCTACAGTTGCCCGTGTAGAGATGGGTGGCGCCTGATGATTGGTAGAGCGCTATTGCCAGGCGACAAAAGCTGAATGATACAATAGCTGTGATGCTGATGCTGATGCCAGACTGCTACGAAACGCTTATTGCTCCCGTCTCCGTTGAGCTGGGCGTCGCGCTGTTCCCAGTCGCTGCTGGCGGATCAGATGTGTTGCGCCGCTTCATACTGCTCAGAGTGGGCGTGTCAATGGACTGGACGACTGAAGCGATGTGATGGCTGTTGCTGTTGCTGTTACTGTTGCCGCTGCTATTGTTGTTGCTCATGCTGCTTGTGGCTGCCAGATGGTTGCTCAACTGTTGCTGGAAATGCTGACTAAAGCTGCTGCTAAAGAGCGAGTGATGCGGATGCGGGTGCGGATGAGCATGTGGATGCGGATGCGGATGCGAATGTCCATGTGGATGTGTGTGTGGATGCGGCGAGTGCGAGTGCGAGTGCGCGTAAGGATTATGAGATAGAATCGCCGAGGCCGACTGACTCTCGAGCAGCACACTGTTGCTGTCCTCTCGCCGCTTGGTCAACTGATTGATGCTCAGCGGATTGTTAATGTCCCGCGGATTGGCGCCGATCGGATTGCGATGCATCGATGCAGGCGTAGATGCCGGCGCCGATGTCGACACCATTGCCGATGCCGATCCCGATGCCGATACCGAACCCGATATACCCGATGTAGGTATCGGTGCAGCGATCGTCACTGACGTCGTCTTCATGCCCGAGTTGCTGTAGTTGCTGAAGCCATTCGTTGCCAGAGAGGTAGCTGTGATGGGGCTGCTGCTGCTGCTGCTGCAGATAGTCGCAGCTGGGAATAGTTGATCCGGATTGAGGCCCATGCCCAGATGGCTGAACCGGTTGCCCAGCATCATAGCGCGCTCATTAGCAGAGTTTGGCGTTGCCGCGATCGCCGATGAAACTGTGCTCGAGGTATTCGGTGTGTTGTTACTAATGCTACATGTTGAACCGATGCTGGAGCCGGAACCCGATCCCGATCCCGGTCCCGATCCAGACCCAGGCCCAGGTCCAGGTATTAACAACTGACTACTCGTCGACGTCTGCTCCGTGCTGCTGCTGTTAATGGCAGAGAGGGGAGCTACATTACTGTTGGTGTTGGTGACGGGCGTCATCGGACTAGTTAACATATTCATATTGAGCGGACTGGCCAAGCTGGTCGTTGTCGAGGGACTCTGCAGGCTGGAGAGTCCGCTCAGGCAGCCGGGACTCGACAGCGACTGACTCATCGACTCCGTGTCCTCATTGTCGGCCATCTTTTCCCGGTTCATGTCGATCATCTCGTCGCCGCTGCCTGAGCTGCCAATGCCGCCGCCCCCGCCCATCAGCAGATCCTCATCGTCGTCGTCGTCATCGTCGCTCAGTTGGCTCAGGTTGCCAGTGTCGTCCATGCCGCTGCCTTCCTCATGGCCGTCAGTTCCATGCAGTGCCTCCATATAGCGTATGCATTTCTTTTTGCGCCTGCACAGTCGGAAAGAGACAGAGAAGAGGAAGCTTTATTAGTTAATTACCGACACTAAAGGCCACTCGGAGCCTTGCTTATGTCTTTGCTCTTGCAAATATGAAGGGCATTCCACAACAGAGATGCAGAAAAAAATAAGGAAAATTATAATTACAATACAAGGCATGCACTCGGCTCGGCAGGATATAACATATACAATATATTCTATATGTATATGATCGTGCATAAAAATGAGAATGGCAAAAAACAAAGGTTTAGCGGAAGATTGTCGTAATCAAATCATAGAAATAGAAATGCGAGGGGTCAAAGCCAAGTTTCCAAATCAATGAGATCGGTTCTCACATTTTTCCACAAACTTGAAAATAAATTTCGATCGATTGTATTTTTCTTAATTGATTGATCGTGTTTGCTTTAAAAAGTTCATTGCTTTTGAAATTATATTCATTATTATTTCAATTTAGTTATATATTTTGTATTGTACTGTTAGTTTTTATTTTTATTATTAATAAGTTCATTTTGCAATTATTTTTAAAATTTTGTATTATTTATTGTTTTGTCTCTTAACTTTATTCACTATTTTTTTTTTTAAATTTTTTAGAATGAAATTTTTTTTAAATTATTATTACACATTTTATTATTATTAAACCAAGAAATACAAAAATAAAAAAAATCACAAACATTTATTGTATTTTTTATTGTTTTTTTTTTTTTAATATAATTAATTTTTATATTTGCTTCTTAGAGATCTAGCAATATATTGGGATTGCATTTTTTGTTGATAAATAAACGAAAATAAAGCAAAGAAAACAATGGATTTTAAATTATTCGCAGGATCTAATGCCGGTAGAAACAAGGAGCGCAAAAATTCATTTCTCACACTTATTGCTCAGCTTACATAGTATATTATAAGGAATAGAGGGCAAATATGCTAGATAAAAGCTCCTATGTAATAACTATATCTATATAAACGCAGCGACAAAAACTTTTTAGTAAATCGAATCATCCCAAAGGGTGAATATCACAATAAAATTAATACAGTCATATTATATGGTTTTACTGCATGCAGGCATCAAAAACTCATGAAAGCAACTAAAAAATATAAAAATAAGTGTAAAAGGTCTCTCATATATTTTATGTATATATATTATATGTCTGCCATATATGCACAATTAGGTCATATACGAGGATGGTCTTTTAACAATATATTAATGGATTTTATATAGTTATATATATATATATATATATATATATATATATATATATATATATATATATATATATATATATATATATATATATTTTTTTTTTTTTTTTTATAATATCCATTAATACTTTTTGTTTAAATAAAAACAACTTTTTTTTGGGAAAAAATATTTATCTGTACGGAAATGTTTTTAGACCACCCTTGTACACCCCATTAACCCGAAACATAATTTTAGCTGATCTCTGGCTCGACTTATCGTGTGTAAATATGTATATCAAAACACAGCACAACAATTTTATTTTTAAATTAGAAAAACAAACGCAATACAAAACAAAATTAAAAAACTTTGCAGTCAAATAAAGTAACATTTAAATATTTTTAATAATAGATTCGTCGAAAAACAACAGCAACAACAACGGCAACAACATCAACAACAACAATAACAACAACAAACAGCTCTAGCAAAACAAAATGGAAATATATAATATATATATATATATTCCCTACAAATTTGAACAAAATTCGCAAAATGAATTTAAGAAAAATTATTGAATTACAAAACACTTACACATGGCTTAAGCAAATAAAGAATTGTACACATATTCAACATACATATATATCATGTTTGTATACTTGTATATAAATATATGTTCATTTATATATGTAAGCGTATATTTTTGCTCAGCCTATGGAATAAGTTTTAGTACTCAATCTAAACTTAGCATCAACGCATTTGCTTTTATTATGGATTTATCTATAAATTACTTGAAAAAGATTTTTTAAATTTCGAATTTTTTCTTTTTAATTGTTTTTTTTTTTTACTAAAGAGAGAAACAAGATGCGGCTTGATGCTAGTTTTTAATATATAATTTATATATATATATATATATATATATATATATATATATATATATATATATATATATATATATATATATATATATATATATTAAATATACATATATACTTTAAAAAGAATTTGTTGCTTTTTTAAAGTTATTAGTTAATGCAAATAGCATTCACTTGATTGATATATGTACAAAAAGATATACGGTTTATTTACTGGCATTTTTGCAGAGTCGTAGTCGTACACCTGCCTCTGTGGATGTGCTGCCTGGGCTTAATTAATTTACAAATTGACATAGGTCGGCGGTGCCTGCGGTGACAACTGTTGAGCACTCGAGGAAGTTCCGCTCGCACCACCACCACCAGCACCAGCACCGCCGCCGCCGCCACCACTGGCACCAGCAGCTGCCCCATTTATCGATGCCACCGTTCCGTTATTTCCATTATTATTGGACATCATTTGCAGGTGTGTATGCGTGTGGGAGGACGATGTCGATGAGGATGATGAACTCGACGACGAGTTGGGCAGCATGACCGTTGTCGCGCCCACCATGGCCGGTGTCAGCATGCCGACACTTATGCTATTCACGCCCGGCCCACTACTGACTAGGCCGACGCCCACGTTGCTGTTGATGCCCAAACCGACGTTGGGACTGAATGATATACATATATATATATGTATATATATATATATATTATATGTATGCAAGTAATCCAAGCAATTCGAATATTGGAAAAGAACGGTAATTGTATTTCGTCAAACATTTTGTTTACAACAATGAAAATGCCAAATTCTTTATGTTTATGTGTGTGTGTATGTGTGTGTGTTTGTCAGTGTGTGTATTTGATATTTGTTTATTGATGCCACCTTGAACAAACATTCAAAACATAAAGCTACATTCCACTTGATTGCCGTGAACAAATGGTTAGGACTGTAAAAAAACGGAAGAGTTTCTCCAAAAGACTTTTTCTGCACGCTTTCCTAATTTGATAAAAAAATTTGATAGAACCTCAGGTTCACTTCTGAACAGGCAATAAAAGGTATTTATTCAAATTTAAATATATAAATGTAAAATTTGTATATATATATATATATATATATATATATATATATATATATATATATATATATATATGTATACATATATATATGTATATATGTATACATGGGATACTATTCTTCGTTCTCTAAAGCCATTATTTCGATTCAACCAATAATTATCGTCCAAGGAGTCAATGCTTTAAAATAAAGCTCTCAAATTAGGAAACAATAATCTAATCCAAAATATACCAAAATACAAAATTGCATTAAATAAATATAAATCTAAATATAAAATTTGGTGTCTCTTGTTTTGTTTCTAATCGATAACAATTAATTGGGGATGGTTATCGATTTTTTAAAATAAACTCGATTTGCGCGTGCTATACACGGACCTACAAAAAAATTCAATTCTCTAGCTCTTATGGGAGGACGGACGGACCGACGGACAGACAGACGGACAGGGCCAAATCGATTCCTCTTGTCGTCCTTTATGGGGTCTGCCGCGCCTCCTTCTGCCTGTTACATACATCCAACAAAACCATTATACCCTGATTTCCCATTTTCAATGGGCTCAGGGTATAAAAATAAGTTTTCATACATACAAAAACTTCAAAACAAAAAGAAACGCAAGTTCAACAGGTTTGCATTAAGTAATAATAAGAATTTCCAACTCATAATTTAAATTTAATCGCTTTTAAAATAACCATCTATATTTATATATTGTGAGAATAATGACATGAGAGGGAGGGATCTAAGAAGTGAGCTTGCCCTGAAGGGCTCGACGCAAAATTCGAAAGAGAAATATGGGCATCGATTGGACATGCGATATAACTCAGATTGTAATTTTCAATTTAAAATATGGGATCGGGAATGGTTTGTTCCTTACATTTTCTATTCTATGTTTATGAAGAGAACGAGATTTCCAAACAAAAAAATATAGTTGAACATTTTCTCAAACATTTCAAAAATATTCAACAAACAATTTTTTTTTAACAATTTTAGCTCCCAGTTATAATTTCCAACTTTAACAAAGGCAGAGCATACGGTTTTTAAGCAACTAACCCCAAGAAAGAAAAAGAAAAATACTATGGTTGAAGAATTTCAAAGCCGCAGAGAGGCTTCTAAGTGGTCCCACTCCTAACGAAAACTCAACATAAAGCAATGCAATTCCAAAACAAAGCCAACGCAGTAACTAACAATCAAGACAATAAAGATAATATCAGGTGAATAATAGAATACAAAAATAATAATAAAAATTGATCTCTCGCTCGCACTCTCTACTTTTGTTAACTCTTTTTTTAAACCATTTCAACGAGAGTGAGAAGGAGGGAAATAAATAAAAATGAATCATTCAGTCAATTGTTGATTTTTCATTCACTTATCTTTTCTTCCTTCGTATATCTTTTCTATTAATTCTCTCATTAGCTTTCCCTTTCCTCATTCGCTCTTTGTCTCTCGTTCTTTATTTCTTAGCACATCTCTTTTTATCTCTATTTTCCTTTACTTGGTTTCTTTCCTTCTTTGTCTTTATCTCTTATTGCCTCTACTTGTTCCCTACTCTCCCCTGCTCTTGCTTTTAACCAAATTTAATGTATCTCTAAAAATCCAATAAGTATTCAGTGCTATACTTATAGATATCCCCAATTCAAGCAGGTCAACGCCAAACTGGATAAATTAAAATATCTTTGCTTCTGGGCCAGGTGCAGGCAAGGTCAAAGTGGAGGGAAGAGCATTAAAGTACATGCATTAAAGTACATTCATAGACTCTGGTTCGCCCCTAGTGTTAAGTATTATCTAGAATCGGGACCAATACAATAATATATGTGTGTGTGTTTAGGTGTTTATGCTCGTATGTGAATGTGGAATACTGTGTCATCATAGCTTATGCTACTTATGTAACTTGATGTGGAGAGTTTCCAATGATGTGGCAACCATATTCTGAGGAGCCCTCAAGCTCCTTATACACACGCATATGCACATTTGTTATTTGAGTTGCTGAGGAATATGCTATACTTATGCATTCAATGAGTTTAAATAGGATTAATAGTTGATCTGCCATTATATAGTCTGAACCATTCATATGCAGGGTAGTTGTATTGTTCACAAGATCTCAGAGAGAGAGAGAGAGAGAGAGAGAGAGAGAGAGAGAGAGAGAGAGACAAATTTAGAGAAAGCGAGAGAGAGAGAGAAAGTTAATTGGCATTCGCTCTAATTTGATCATTCTCCTTCAATTTCTATACTTTTCTCTATCCTTGTTTCTATTTACTTAAATATATCTCTTTCGTTATTTATCTCTCCCTGTCGCTCTTTTTACAACTCGCACTCTCTTTCCCTCTTTTTTCCCCACTCATTCTTTATCTCTCCCACCACCCTCTCCCTTACTTTCCACTTACTGATTCCCTTTTATACTCCCAGTCCTGCTAACCTCTCACAAATTGGAAGCTTTCTACATTATTATTATCTACCCACATATAAGTATATAAATTATATGCTTTATCCATTGGGACATAAATATACATAAATGTATAAAAGGTGGACTGAAAATTTGACGGACAGCATTAAACAAATATTGGTTTAATAAAATTAAATTTTATTATTCGACCTAGGTTGACGGTACAACAATTACAGCGGCTGTATAATTTTTCGACAACATCGTTATATCGTACGATTTGTCTTTAGCCTCAACATAGGCCTCAATTTCCATGATTACCCACATGAAGTCACATTTCTATCCTAACATCTTCTTAGGGTTCTAATAGATCTGGAGAATAAAGTGCATCGTCTTCAAATTAACAAAAGTTGATGCACTCAAAATACTCTATCTGACAAACTAACTGTGCGTGTCTTTTTAGCCCAAAGTCATATGGATTTAATACTAATAATAAATGGATTTAATAGTACTGTGTGTTAGCCTGCTAACATTTAAACCCAACTCATATATGATCGCATAGATCCCTCGGAAACCTCAAATACCAGATGATCATAGGGAATGTCTTTGAATGATTGATTCATTGAGCACCAGCAATATATAACCACAACTCAAATATGCATGTACCTATGCATGAATGTCTATATTACGCTTAATATCTAATATCCACACTGCGTTTATACATACGTAGTTTACACAAACTTATTTCATGAAACGAGTTAGGAATATGGCATGCAGATAAGCCCCGATTTTTGAATTAAATATTGCCACAAGATCACGTCTAATCAGCTCAACTAAATGTAGTATCGATATCCGATATTTGAGTAGGGTCCTTAAAAATTAAAATCGATGGGGGGCCGATTGGAAAAAAAGCTAGGTTGGCAGCTGATTGATTCGATTCCGTTTCTATAGGAATTTCTAAGTGAAATCTTGCGGATAGAATTTTACGAATCTTGTGTGTATGATAAACGCAGTATGTAATACTTAATGTGGATAAAGCAAGCTGTAAATGTACAAGGTGGTTATTATTTATTTGCAACGTACCTGCAGGGCTTGCACCACTGATTCTGCTGGTCCAGTCCGAAGCGCGCTCGACACTTTTTCATATTGTTGCCTAAGAGAGAAATGGTTAAGTTTGTGTTGGCATTCATATTATATAGAAGGTACATTAAAGATGAATTCAGTTTAGTTGAGAATAATATCAAGTTGTTAGTTGGGGCAGCAGATAGAAGGTAGTTAAAGCATTCAATTAAAGTTAGCTTACTAAAACTAAGTGTAGCAAGAATAACAGCTGTACAACTATTATGCAAAATAAGCAAAGAATCAACTAAAACTTAGAGCATACGTTAGCCTTAAAGCTACTTTTTAATTTGTATATAGATAACAACTATATTTGAATCTAATTGAACTGAAAAAGACACTTAACTTAATTACGTTTAGTTCTTAAAAGTAAATATATATAGATAAGTAGATCTTGTAAGGAAAATTGCCTTTCTTTTCTTCGTTTCTGGTGATATTATAGCGACACATTTTTCCCATCTATTGAACACGGGAATTCAAGGTAATATGGTTTTGTGAAAATGTATGTAACAGGCAGAAGGAGTCGTGGGAGACCCCATAAAGTATATATATTCTTGATCGGAAAGACAAACTGAGTTGACATAGCCTTGTCTGTTCGCCCGGCAGACCGTCCGTCCGGGTAAACTCAACGATCTTGTAAACCACAAAATCTAGAAATTTAAAATAAATACTCGTGTATACCATACGCTGGACGAGTTTATCTTTATATCCGATAACTAAATTGAATTTAAATTTTTAACAAAACAGTTTGTGATAAGCCACACATTTCAATTATACGCTAAAAATTGCATTAAAATCCATAAAGTAATATCAATGAAATTGACAATCAATGCTTAAATTTGAACTTAGGTTTGAGTTTGTTTTGCAGCCGTGAGTAATTCAAGGAATGAAAAGAAAGTTTTATTGGTTGCAGAGACTCAGTCAGTATCGAATCTTGATTTTCAAAGTTAAAGCTAAAAACATACGTGCGAATGCTAATATACTCATTGGAGATTGTTTGGTTTAAAAAATAAGGCCATCGAATATTTATAGAACATCCAAAATCTTGATCAAACACATAGATACAGTATGGCGACTTCCACGCTCCTTCTGCCTGTCGAAATCGAATACGCGTGATCTGTGGAAACTTCCGCAATATTTATTAAGCATACCTCGTACTTAAAATGCGCAAGACCTCGTAGCTGTGCCTCTATAAATGTGAAACTAGGCTCTGAAAGCTGAGATTTGCCGTGGTATATCCTAGTTGAGCATGCTCGACTAGAACCAACTATTTGTTTCAAGCTATCCGCTTGGCAGATGATTAACTTAAGATACTTTAGTTAAAAAGGTGAAATGAAGCATCTACCAATCATTATAGAATATTAACTGAGCTATAAAGTTTACTATGTGTTCAAATACTTAGAGATAATAAGCTATATATAGGAGAAGGTATCTGTATATATTTTAATAAAACCTACATTTTAAACTGCGAAGTGATAGATGGCTATATAGACATGTTCATATATATTAGTATGATAGGAAATCATTTCGTGCGAGGTTTAAAAAGACTAGACAATTAACAATTCACAGACACATACATAACATACATACATATTTATACATACATTGTTATAATGGGTTAGATGAATATGAATACAAGTCTGAAGGAAAAGTGTGTGTTCTCTATGATTTGTTTAACTGATTTATCACAAATTATAGTTGCCAAGTCCAAATCTTATTTACAAATTATTTTTTGGTAGTAATTTTAGGATTTAATTTTTGATAGATTCTTCAGCCGAGATCCAATTGCAACAAGAATATATATATATATATATATATATATATATATATTGTTATATTGTTTTGTTGAATTCTAATCGATTAACGTGTTGTCTATATGTATATTTTTTTATTTATTTGATTTTTGATATTTGTTTGGTATTTTTTGTTGGTATATATGATATAGTACATATGTTTTAGGATAAAATTTGTTGTCTCTAACCTCCTGCGTCGCTGCTAGCATCTTGCTTCCGCTTCCTCTTCTTGCCGCGCGATGCATTCGTTCGCGAGCTCCAATCGGGATACATTTGCATGTGTAGCTGGCGCTCCCTTCGGGCTAGCTCGTAATATTTCGCCTGCTCCTCACGCCCCAGGGCATGCCACTAAATGGGGTGGGGGCGTAGTATATATATATATATATATATATATATATATTATATATAAATACATATGTATATATATATATATATATATATACATATGTATTTATGTATAATTATATAATGTGTTGTTTTTGTTGTTGTGTGCAATCGTTTGCATTTTGTAACACATATGTATATATATATGTGTAGCAATTAATTGCATTTGGTATTTCGTTCGAGCCAAAGATTTGTTTCATTTTGTTTGTGTGTTTTTCATAGTTTATTTAGCCATTGTTGAATTGAAGTTTTTTTTTAATTTTTTATCAAGTTTATATTTGTTATTGTCAATCAGATATTTCGCATTATATTTATTTGAAGATTGGATTGCGACATGCGCAAATGAAAAATGATGAAAAATAAAGAGAGATAATATATGCAGAGATATACATTAATCAGTTGTTGGATCGTTTTTTTTCGTATCATATTATATTATTTTGCACCCGCCAATCAATCGGAGAGAATTGTAAATATATAGACATATATATATACATATATACATATATGCATGTCTATACATACATATAAATACATATATATACACATATACATATATACGTATATTGTATACATTGTAATCGGCGCAAATGGTTCAAAAGCTTCTGACGGATCGATCTTGTAGACGGTTTCGGGTGCATGCATTTCGCCAATTTTAGTTCACACACGCAGAGATATTACAGTTATATATATTTATATATATATATATATATAATATACAAATCGTATGTGATTTTGATTTATTGAGAATCCTTGGAAATGAAAGCATTAAATAAAATGAAATTTTTTCGTATTCTTTAAACTTTCTGGTCTGTTCGATTTTTTACGATTTTGCTTGCCAATTGTATAATTCGATAATTGACACATATTGTATATTGTTGTGTTTGTGTTAAGTGTATAATATTGCCAATTGAACCACATAGGTAAGCCCTATCACAAGTCCTGCCGACGCGATCATGTGGATAAATGCAACAGCTGCTTCAAGGCGAATCTACTTCCTACTTTTCTCTCTCTCTCTCTGCCTCTCTCTCTGCTTCTATTTCTCTCTCTCTCTCTCTCTCTTTCTGCCTCTCTCTCTCTCTCTTTCCGAGTTTCTTATGCTTTATGATTGCTAAGAGCAATATATAAATATATACAATATTTCATTCAAGTACCATATATACATAATCATTATCCATTATCCATTTTCCATTTTTAATTTCATTCATTGGATGCTTAATCATATAGATTAGGCCTTTCAAGAGATTCAACTGGATTATAGGACTTAGCCTTATATTTTGTTGATGTTCATATACATATATATACATACATACACTCATACATATAATATATATATGCATACAGGTTAAACGTTTCTGCCTTGGCTCTCTAATCTTAAGCAATGTTCGATCGATTCAATTTACAAACTCAAAATGAATTAAGAATTAGAGTTCAGTCAGTGGGTCGGGTGGGTTTTATATTTATATATATATATATATATATATATATATATATATATATATATATATGTTTATATATATTTATGGAGAACTTAATAAGTAAAATAAATTCAGTTAACAAAAACAAAGAAACAGAAGTGTGTTTAGACAAGCACAGCTACGCTCTACCGAAGTTCGAATCAAATATATTTACTTTCTATTTGATTTTCCATTACTTTTTTTTTGTTTTTGCATTCTGCTTGGAACATAAATCTATATATATATATAGCTCTAACTACATCTCTAACTAAAACTTCTGGTATAGTTTTTCAATTCAATTTAAGTAAATTTCATTTTGTTTTTTTTTTTTTTTTTTTTTTTTTTTTTGGTTTTTGATGCGTGGTACAAGAAATATTTATTCTACGTATTTACACAAATTACTTAAATCGAGTTGAGGTACATGTGATTTACGTAAAATTTTAAATTTGCTTTGTTAGTTCTAGTTTTGGTAAGTTTGGTTAGTAGCTGATATTAAATGTGTGCTTATGTTATTTTTTTAAATATATTTGTTAAGTTGGTGTTTGTGTACGTATGCATGTGTGTGTGAGTGTGTGTGTTTTTTTAATGAAATTTTGCAAACACAAAAGAAGGAGAATTTGAATGCGGTTAGAGGAGAAAGAAAGAATATATAAAGAGTGTTAGAAATTTGACAATTTTGTGCAATACCTCCCGAATCCGCAGTCGATCTGTCTTTTTTACGCTTTTTCTTTTTTGAAACGTAACCGTAGTTATCTCTAGCGCTCCAACCCGGATACAATTCCATATGTAATTGGCGCTCTTGTCGCGCCTTTTCATAATATTTGCTTTGTTCTTCGCGGGAAAGTTCGTGCCACTACAAAAATGTATTCCATTAATGTTAAAAGTGAAAATCATATTGCATTTCTCTCTATTTTTTGTAAGTACTATAATTAGTAGACAGTCAATTAAATATATATATAGTCTGTCAGTGAGTCGGTCAAGCGATCAGTCAGAGAGATTGGCTGATCGAGAAACTTTCGCAGCATTCGAAATATCTCTTTATATGCACTACACTCAAGTGACGAAAAGATAAAAAGAAACAAATCTCTTTTTCATCATTTGAGTTTTTGCATTGCAATTGAATCCCCACAAAGTTACATTATTATCATATACTTGCATATATATATATATATATATATATATATATATATCATATAGCTTACCCGACGACCCAGTATTTGATTTATCGCCGCCGACTCTTTGAGCGTGCATTCGGCAACAACTTTGGCTCGCATCTCCTTCATATAGAGCATAAATGCATTCAGTGGTTTCTTGATATGTGGTTTCTTCTTATCATTTGAACTATCTTTACAGTCGTTAGCTTGCGAATTTGATGAGCTTTTCGTATCCAAATTTCTGCAATGAAGAAACGAAACTATTATTTAAAATCAATTAGGTGGAATTTGTATAATTTATGCGTTGACCGTATAGATAAACACTAAATATGAAATTATAAAATATTATAATCTTTTTTTTTCGTATGATTAGATTTTAATTATTTATGTAAGCTTATGCTTTACGAGATCGCTACATATCTATATATATCTATATTGTCTACAGTTTTAGTTTTATATATAAATATTTATAGATCAATATTTTCTGAAAGTCCATGCAATAAATTTACATTTTTTTCAGCCTGTTTCCAATGCTCAAGTCGTAAGGCGCATCGGACATGGGCATCGACGACAACCCATCACAGCTCTCATTGCGCACAGCCTCAGCTGCAGCTCCAACTGAGCCTGTACCGCCTCCGGCCGCTGCTGTCATTCCCGCCGCAACAGTCAGGGCATCAAACTGCGCCTTGAACATGTCGCTTATGGCCCTTTCCTGCATGGCCGTAACAGCCGCAACGGCTGCGGCAGGCGAGTGCCTGTCCTGGAGGGCGGCTGAGCCCGACGACGACGACGTGGAGGACGAGGCGACAGACGAGCACATCGAGGGCAGGCCGACCTTGTAGCCACTGCCGTTGAGCTCCTTGCTCGCCTGGTACTCCAGCTGGCCGGTGGGCGTGGCGATGCGCCGTGCGTAGCGCGACTTGCGCCGATGGTGATACTTGCCGGCGTTGGCACTGCTGCTGCTGCTCGTGGTGGTGGCCAGCGCCAGAGTGGAGCAGTTGAGGGGTGGCGGGCCGCCGGCCACAGTCGAGCAGCTGCTGTTGCTGCTGGTGGGGGGCGTGGCTGGCGTGGGAGGGAACTGTATCTCGGCCAGGTAGGCCGGGTCGCTGCTGCAGCTCGACATGGACTCCCGCAGGAGCGCGCCGCGCTGGCTGCTGGCCAAGTTGAGACTCGAGGCAGGGGCAGAGGCAGAGGCAGATGCAGCCGCAGTCGCTGCTGTGCCTGCAGCTACAGGTGCAGCTGCAATCAGAGCATTCATTTTTGCCTGCACTGTCGATAGGGAAGTGTACTCCAGGAGAATCTCGGCTGCATCGACCACGTTCTGCTGTCCACTGTGCTTCGAGTGCCAGATGCACGCTGGCGAGGACGCACAGTCCTCCTCGACCTCCTCCTCCTCCTCCCCCTCACCTTCGCTATTGCTGCTCTCGCTGCTCTCGAACCCCGAATGGGATTGCTTCGTTCGTTGGGTTGCTCCCGCTGCTGCTGTGGCTGTGGCTGCTGCCGCTGCCGCTGCTTGCTGAATGATAATGTTCTCAATCTCTTGCAGCGTGCGCAGATTTTGCGAGGGACTACTGGCGCCGTTCTCCTGCTTGTAGCTGCCCTTGAACCTGCCCTCCGCATCGACCTTGCCGCCGGTCGTCGTCTCACATTCGGCTGAGAGCGCAATGGCCGCCAGGGCCATGACGTCGTGCGTGGGCGACTGGACCATGACGCTGCTGTGCGTCGCCTTGCCCTCCGGACTCAAGCCCAGGCGCTGCAGGCTGCGCTGGTAGTAGAGCTCGGCACTGCTCCACTGGTGGTAGAGCTTGCGCACCTGGCCCAGCATGCCCTCGATCTTCATGCGGTTGCTCTCCAGCTCCCGCTGCACCGTCAGCTCCAGGCTGGCAGCGTTGTTGTCGTCCTCCGACGAGGGCGGCCTCAGGTTCAGCTGGAACTGGCTGCACAGCAGGGTCAGTTGCTCCAAGCCCTTCTTGATGTCGAACAGCACGTTCTTCTGCGCCCGGAAGAAGTACCCCTTCGACTCGCTGGCGCCAGTCTGCGCGGACTTCCGCTTGCTCGACCTGCACTTCCTGCCCTGCCGATCGTCGGTGCCGTTCCGATTGTTGTTGTTGTTATCCTGCGATATGCCCGTCGTGGGCAGTGGCATCGCCTTCGGCTCCGACTTCTGCAGGCCCGAAAACTCCAGGACATGCAGTCTGCGCTCTCGCTCTCGCTCCCGCTCCTGATCCGCATCCACGGACAAATGGGGCTGTTGCAGGAATTGCGCGTATAGCAACTGCGTTGCTAGTAACTGTTGTTGTTGCTGCTGCTGCTGCTGCTGTCGTTGGGTCGACTTATTTCTATTGTAGATGCACTGGGCCAAGATGGTATCCCGACTGCTGCAGCTGCCCTCCAGTTGCTCGCGCTCCTCCATTTTGGACCAATGCTGCAGCATATCGTGATGCTGCTGCCGCATTAGGATCTCCGACATCAAGCTCGATGTTGCCGTCGTGGCCACGTTGTTGCTTGTTGGCGCATTGAAAATGTGATCCATTATATCAGAGTTGGCTTTCGGCAAAGCCTCCCCAGGGGGCTGGGTCGATGCTAACGTTGATGACGCTGATGACGTTGATGTTGTTGAGGATGACTGTGAGATCGAGTCGCTTATCACGTTGCCCATCGGCATGGAAAAGTCCTTTGGCTCCTTGTTCTCATCGGCCACTTTCGGCCTGTACTTGGCTGTCTCTCGACTTGGAGATGATCCATCTCTGGCACTCCTCATCGTAGCTAAGCCAACAATGCGCCCACCTTCCAGCAGTAGCTATTGCAAGTGAGCTTAGGAATCCTTAACACCTTCACTCATCTTTATGGAACACTTTCATATTGAGCTTAGAATCGTTTAAGACACATTTCACTTATTCCCACACACAAATTTAATTCGATTTGATTTTTTATTTCACAATTTGGTTGCCTATTTATACCCTGAGCCCATTGAAAATGGGAAATCAGGGTATAATGTTTTTGTTGGATGTATGTAACAGGCAGAAGGAGGCGTGGCAGACCCCATAAAGTATATATATTCTTGATCAGGACGACAAGAGAAATCGATTTGGCCCTGTCCGTCTGTCTGTCTGTCCGTCCGTCCGTCTGTCCGTCTGTCCGTCTGTCCGTCTGTCCGTCCGTCCGTCTGTCCGTCTGTCCGTATGTATGAACGCGTCGATTTCAGCTCTCAGAAGAGCTAGAGACTTGAAATTTTTTTTGTAGATCCCTATATACAGCGCGCATATCGAGTTTATTTTCGATAATCGATAAATATATTCGTTTTTTTGTTATCGAATAAAAACATTATCGAAATTTAGTTAAAAAATTCTATCTCGCCCATCTTTTAAGCTAGAGACACCAAAATTTATATTTAGCTTTATATGTATTTTATGCAATTTCGAATTTTGTTATATTTTGGATACCGGCCCCAAATTCAGATTCGACGGGGCTCAGGGTATCCCCTAGTCGGTCACGCCCGACTCGAGCTTTCTTACTTGTTTTATTTTACAAATTCGATTCAAATCGCATTTCTCCTTTTATATTCCAGCCTAAATTCCAGTTCACAAGGCCCAACCTAAAATTTGATGCCACTCAATAAAATGTGTTTAGGTATTGGATATATTAGTCCCGGTCGCAGTAATCTGAACTTCACTTCGTCTCCCCAACTTGATCTGGTGTATTATGATAGGTGAGGTATTGATAGATGTTTTATGCCACAAGTTTTAAAGTGTTCTCTATTTTTACAACTAAATTTCAACGTTGTGGCAGCAGCTTGATCTACGTGATCTGCAAGAGAAGCTATATGTAATGGCCATATTTTAGCTCTTGCAGACAGACATTTCTACAGACAGATCCTTATTGACAGATCCTATAGACTGCTACGCTTCAGCCTTCAGCCTGCCTAAAACATTTCTAGCTGTCAATATTTATAGAAAACAAATAAGAAATTTCTAGTCGGGCGTGACCGACTAGAGGATACCCTGCGCCCCGTTTAATGTATGTTTTTCATAGAATTTGGGGGAATTTGGGGCCGATATCCAAAATAAAACAAAATTCAAAATTGCATAAAATTAATATAAAGCTAAATATAAAATTTGGTGTCTCTAGCTTAAAAGATGGGCGAGATATAATTTTTTAACTGAATTTCGATTTTGTTTTTAATTGATAATAATTAATTGGGGATAGTTATCGCCTCCTTCTGCCTGTTACATACATCCGACAATTCCAAGTTCTGATTTCCCATTTTCAATGGGCTCAGGGTATAATTAGTAAAAAAAAAAATCAAATTCTGCATAATCATATGACCTCATCCTAATATATATTTTTTTTTAAATAAATAAATAATAATAGAAAATTAAAAATAATATTTTTGCCAATACTAGATCCTAGTCTCGATATAAATGCATATTCATGGAAAATTAATCCTAAAACATATTCATCTAATCTTAGATCCTCTTCGTAATATACTTATTCTTAAGAATAAATAAATAATCATGGAAAATGTATAACAATTAAATTTTTTATTGAAATAATAATAATATTAAAATAAATAGAGTCATAAGTAAACATTCCTCTCGGCTTAAATGCCTCATTTATACATTTGTTTGTCTTATATATCTTCTTTTTTTAATATATCAATACTTCCTATATATATTTATATATATTCCTTATCTATATTCCTTTACACAATCACAAAATATGCTCATTTTTCCACATATATCTCCATCAAAAGTTGACCTATGCTATGCTTATATTTTTTGTTCTTGACCTACACCAGCCTCAAACGCTATTCAAAATTCACTCATGTAACTCTTTCAGAGAGAGGATGAGAGAGAGAGAGAGAGAGAGAGAGAGGGGGGGGGGGGGAGAGAGGGAAAAGAGAAGTTTCCAGAGTAACGGTATATTACTCAGCTCTCCCGCGGATGCTGTATTTACCAAAAAAAAAGCTCTCTCCTGAGCATACAAGCATTTATAGCTTTGCATACACTATTTACAAAGTGAAAGCGGGCATATTTGTTGTTGGCACTCTGTAATAGAACTCTGTATAAAGCCAGCAAAGAATGTTTTCTTTTCAAAATTCCAGTCTAAGATTATTACAATCTACAATAACTGAAACCTAATAAATATATCTGAATATTTCTCACATCTATATCGGCTCACGTACAGAGCATCGCTAAGTCGTTCACCGGCCGTCCAGACAACAGACAGGCGCAGTAAGGAACCATAACAATAACCCTGTTGCCTGCCTGTTGCGGATTTTGACTGAGAGCGCAAACTTCATATAAATATATATCTTTTCCTCAAGAATTAAACAATGTATATATGCATTGCTATATATACACGACTAAGTTACAAATTCTGTATAATATATTAGGCTACATCGGCACTTCTGTTTCACTGTTTTTATTTTATTACAATAAAGCTCTCGCTATCCCTCTCGCTATTCCTCTCTCTCACTCTCTCTTTAACTGTCTTGTACATATTTATATATATATATGTATATAAACATGGTCTGTGTGTATTGCAGAGTTGATTTATGGCCGTCGCTTTAAACACATTTATATATATATATATGTATATATATATATATATATATATAATTGGTAATTTAATGTAGATACATTTTCCCTAATTATAGACGCACTTAATTTTCACTTTAGATTTTTTTACTCGATTAGAATTGGGATTTGCACTAACTAAACACAAAACTTTGCAGTTTAGTAATTTGTTAATACTTTATTTCTTTTTGTTATTTTTTTGGCACACTTGAGTTGAGTTGAGTTGATTTGATTTGATTTGATTTGATATGGCGACACACTGAAGCTGGATTTCTTGTTTTTATGTCGCGCTCCAGGTTGAGTAGACACACTTGAGATTCTTTGGCGATTTACACAGATTTCGGGCAGGTCTTTGATTTTTACAGATTTCTTTTTGATTTTAACTAAACTGTCTGGCCAACAATTTTTGACGAATTACTTCCGACTTTCGGGGGCTTTTAAGCTACAATTTACAGTTGTATTCGACTATTCGCCTCTCTCCGACAGAGAGCGAGAGAGCCCGGTGTGTGACAATTCACAAAATAATTGCGCGGTGAGAGAGAGAGAGAGAGAGAGAGAGAGAGAGAGAGAGAGAGAGAGAGAGAGATAGAGAGGGAGAAGGAGAAGGAGCAGAAGGAGTAAAAGAAGAGGTTGTCTCTTGCGCTCTGTCTCTCTGCGTTCTCACAGCATTTCAAATGTTTTAGCTAAAATAAGAAGTTCAGCATCAGCTGAGCTGCTCAATTTCATATGAAGCACGAATTAAAATATATATCAAAACATTTTTAAATCTAAAACAATAATTTTCAATCAATTTAATATGATTTTTTAGGATATTCTATAAAGTTCTCTATTTTCCAATTTCAATTAATCAATTTGATTAGAGCCTTTGAGTGTCGATGATTGATCGATCGGCTAAGTAAATGATAGTCGAGTTACACAAATAAAATATTTCTTTCAAGCTTTTAGGTACCGATAATTAATTGATCGGCTAAGTAAATAATAATCGACTTACACGAACTATCATTTCTTTCAAGCCTTTGGGTATCGATAATTGATTGATCGCCTAATTTTTGCATATTAATCCAGTGATATGTATTTATATAATAACAATAAATATATATGATTGTATAAAATTAAAAATAGGCTTTGCTCTTGCATTCACTCGCCTCACATCTGCAAATCTTTTATTTACATTTTGCGTTAACAGTAACCGAGCGCTCAGCTCAGCGATTATTCGCAGTCATTTAGTATCGATTCAGCGAGTACTTGCAGTTCGCTCATGTCAACAGTTGTGCAGCTGTTGAGCAAGAAAAAAACAACAGTGTCGCCATCTATGGGCGAAAAATGTGCGAGAAATTACCATTATTTCCCAACGAATTTCCCACTAATTTATCTCTCATTTAACTATGTTTTATTTTAATATAATCAAATATAATCAATATAATTTAGCCAACTAAAAACTTAAGTTAGCTATAGAAAGCGAGAGCGAGAGAGTGAGGAACGGCGTGAGGGGGTGGGGCGGGACGGGCATGAGATTTGTTAAGGCAAATTGAAACTTGAAGTGCAATTGGCATGTAACTAAATTGCACTTAGAATTTTAAATAAAATAGGATATACGGCAAATTGTTGAATCGCTTCGTTTCATTCTGCCTCTCTTTCTTTGCCTTCCCTCTCTTCCCTGCTCTTTCACGTTGAAGGCAGTGCAAAGCCCCTTAGGGGTTGCTTCGCAATGCGCAGACGCGAGCACTGGAGTGGGCCAATAGGAAAGTTTACATTTCTATAGTGTGTGTGTGTGTGCGCGAGTGTGTGTGTGTGTGTGTGCTCGCTCAAGTGGGTTGTGTGTAAATTAAATATGGCGTCCATTAAGCGCCCACCCAATAAGCCAGCAACACACAGAGGCCTATAATGATCATGTGTGAATAGTCACCCAGCAGAGGATTGGATACACAGGCAAAGCGGAAAAGGTTGAAGAGCATCCAATACGATATTACGATTTACAGCTATTGTTTATCAAATTCAACTGTTTCTTTCCTCAACTCCGAGGCTCGAGATCGAGAGAGAGAGGGGGAAAGTGCTCAACAGATTAGCTGTTCACAAAAAGAAAAGTCATTTGACTATTTAGGCAAAAAATGAACGAAAAACTATTTGACATTACTTTCACTCTATATATTCACACACACATATATATATATATATATATATATATATATATATATATATATATATATATATATATATATATATATATATATATATATATATATATATATATATATATATATATGTATATTATATTATAATTATATTTTTATTTCTCGCGTCCAGCACTATTCTGTTCTCGAACAGCCTATTTCCGATGCATCTCTCTAGAACCGTCAATAACTAATTACTTCTGACCGACAGTAACGGGACATTTAGAATAGCTAAATAAAAAGCGAGCATCCTTTGCTTACGATTGGAGTTACTTTTTCATTTCCTTTATGTTTTGTGTGCATACTTTTCCGATCTAAGATATACATCCTATATATTTCTTAGATATAGATTTTGATATGCTTATTTCGGAGTGTAATGAAAATATGTTTGAAACTTCTCTCTCCTTCGCTCTTCTTGATCACTGAATAATCGACTGCTCTATTACAAACATCTATAGATAGAATACTCTGCATAAAGAGAACATTCATCTGTCACTAGTATTCAAGAATATCCTCGGATTCCGATTTAATCAAGAATTCAAGAATTCATTTGCTTTAAATTCTATTTGATTTCACGACTTTCATTGAATGGCCAATTTACATATAATTAATTATATATATAATTGGCATTTGACTTACCTTGAATATCGATTGTTCGTTGTGGAATCCTGCATGCCGCAATCCTGTTTTGATGTGGATGCCACAATCGCCGGATGGGAGTTCAGCACGTGATGGGAGCTGGCATGAACCGAAGGCAACAGACTCGGCGAGAACCGAAATGGGAAATCGCTGAAAATGTGAAACCATTAGGGCCGTTCACACTAGGTATATATACATATATCTGATACTCACCTTGGCAGCGTTGTATTAATTGGTAATGAGGAGGGATAGGGCGTTCTAAAACTAGATGCTGAGTATACGGACGGCGTGTGCCTAGAAAAGAAGACAAAAAAAAAACAAACGAATCAGATTTAACAGTTTTCAGATATTATATTCGGGATAAGACAAGTTGGAGCCGACTGTAGGAGGCCCCCACTAGAAAATAAATAATACAATACATTCAACTGGAAAGGCCCACAGTCACTTATGTCTAGCGGTAAAGCTATAGAGGCTAGGGTCTTTCCCATTTGCTACAGCTTTCTGATCTTGGATGGAATGGGATAATATTGTAGCATTTCTGGCATACCGGCAAATGCATTTACCGATTCGCCACGCCCCTAGACGAGAATATTCCCTGTCCAGCTCAAATCCTAGCTCAAACAGTGTGGAAATTGCAGTTGGACGGACGGACGGACGGACGGACGGACGGACGGACGGTTGGACGAATCCACTAGACGCATCTTACTTTCACGAATGGGCATAGCAATAGTTAGTAAATAAGCAATGTCTTTCATGGTCTTGCAAGTGAAGTCATCCAGCTTCTGGCCCTTGCTTTCTCTCTAATTCCATGGCTCTTCAATTGGGGCGTGGCACATTTAAAAGCCTTAGCTTTTCTGAGGACGAGATGGGTCCAAAGCGTCCATAGCTCAACTTTGCACTCTTATGTAGCTTGCGCTTGTATCGCTTTTGAAATATATTTGTGGCGATTCCCAGGTATCATAATAAGGTCGTGAGGAGTAATAAAGTCATAAAAAGGTCGCTAGAAATGAGTTGCGATTCATATATTCATATATACAGCAGTGTAAAGGCCTGACTGCACACAACAGAAACCAAATTAAAGAGTCATTTTTCCGACTGCAAATAAGGATGCACACTTTTTACTCAGAAGTGGGTGTATGGGGGAAAATAAAGAAAAAAGTCCCGTTTGTTTCGATTAGGATTAATCAATCATGGGCGGCTTAAAAACGATGCATTGCTCATCGATAACGTATCCACAGGAATTCTATTGCAATAATTAATATTAACTAATTCTATTATGGGATAATGATTGAAATGTGTATGCAGTTAGGGTAATGTTAAAGAGAAGTGCGCATGTCCTAGCAAATAAACATTTAAAGCGATTAACAATACATATTAATCCCAATATTTGTATCAAACTTTGTTCAACATTCAGTCTGAGCTAAGTCGCGCTATGGTTCTTCTGAACATTGCTGTGTATGTATGTATGTGAGCCCCATCCAGAAATCAGAGTTCAATAACTCTGTTGAAATGAGGAGGGAGGCAGGAGAAGGCATGGCTGCCCCATGCCCGCGCCAATTAAGCTGTGGGTGTAAGAAATATTTGAAATCAACTAGGCTCCTTGACGAGCTTCAACTATTAAATCATATCTCGCGCGTCCTGAGAGCTAAGGCCACAGGATTCTCCATTTGCTTCTATACATAATTTGGACAATTGTGATTTATTTTGCTTTTGGATATCGACTTCGAGGTTGTAGAAGAACTCAAGTTCAACTGCAAATGTAGCCTACGTGTAGAAGAGCTTATTATACCCTTCACAATATACCATATATTTAATATACTATATATACAGATCATATGCGGAGCATTTCATCGAAGCTTGAGGGTTTCATCTCAATATAGAGACATATAGACATATAGAGACTTCGTTGAAGCTCCTGCACCCACTGCAAATTAAAATACGTCAAATTTCCACCCACTCGTAGAATACATTTAAAGAATTTCAAATACGATCCAATTTCATTTGAATTTTGATTTGAATTTGTCAATTCGCTAGAGTTCTTCATGGACGATGGCTGAAAGAGCAGTCCAAGTCCTTCCAGAACTCGAGCTAACTAACATATATTGCCTAGTGGCTAAGCTAAGAGAATGTTGGGGAAATATTTCCAGTTTCGACTTACCATGACGCTACTTGAGACATGTCGGGACTTAGCATCGGGTAAGGATATTGCGTGGTTGCAAACGGATACAAAGCAGGACGAGTGAGACCTAAAAGAAGAAGAAAATAAATGTTGGTTAGTTTTGATTGATTAGTTATACACGGTTATAGTATAATACTAATAGTAAAAATATATCTCAAATAATTAATAAACTAATATGTAAAATATATTTAAATTGGAATATACATATACATTTATGTCTGTAGAATATGATTTCAATAATTACTAATTACTACTTTCATAATTATTTCATAATAACAAACAAATTAAATAATAGTATTAATAATAATATTATAGTATCGCAAAAGTCAAAAACAGAAACAAAAACAACAGTAACTTGGTCGCCCATTTCGCAATTGCAATAGGCGTAGCTGTATAGAATAGTTTTTGTCAACCTTTAGATAGAATACCCCTTATACACCTTGCAATTTGCCCAGCCCCAAGCCTGGCAGAATTGGTTTCTAAATCACTGATAGATCTATAGTAGATCTAAATAGAGTGAATTACAAACTTTACTTTTTTTAACTATATCATTTTATTCGGGGATCAAAAACTAAGGTCAATCCCGCTTGTCTTCGTGTCTAATTTTGGGACCACTGCTTAGAGCTTAGAGGCCATTATCACGCCCCAGTGACTGTAGATATATACTATACTATATCCTATATACATGTGCTGTTGCGAAGCCAATGTTGCAGCTCAAGCTCTGTCAGCGGGAAGATTCCTCCTTGATCCTTGTCCTTGTCCCTGCATACATATATAGCCGACATAACATCCTTTACTCCTTCTCCTCCTTCAGCTGAGTTGTCCAACTGTATAGCATTAACATTTGCTTACATATGTCCGTATCTCGATGATGTGTTTGCATCTCAGTTACAGAGCGAGAGAGAGGACGAACCCAAATTGATTTTCTACTGCGATAATACGCGCTGCCTCACATGGCCGAATAATGAGTTCCCCTTTAAAATTTTTTGTGCGATGCGTAAATATGGGATTATTTAGTGATTTGTATTTCCCAGCTCGCCCATGTCTCGTGTATTCATTTTAATTGAAGATTTGTTGTCGCATCTATTTCATGGACCGCTGGCTGTTGCTGCTTTGTTGTTGTTGCGTCCCTTAACAATGAACTTCTTAGCGTTGTTGTCATTTTCAAGTTGTATTGTGTGCTTGTATCAAACTCTGGGAAAAGGGTGCAGAGGGCCTGTCGCCTGCCACAGCAATGACCCGCGGGCTGTATCGAGTGCGTGTGCTGCGACACAGGCGCAGGGGCCGGGGCGGGGCTCGTCGTGCAAAAAAAGGACACGAATCCAGCGTCGAGAAAGGATGTCATTATTATGTGGTTGTGCAACATGTTTTTTATTCATTAGGCGTTCTCTATATCTGATACCCTATGCTAATTGCAAAAGGGAACAGCAACATGCGGCTCGTGTGACTGACGGAAATAGAGGGAGAGTGCTGGTATCCCTATGAGGTGGAGACCTTAAAGTTCATTTGAAATCATAATCATTGATAACTCTCCCTCTCTCTCTCTCTCTCTCTCTCTTCTCTCTCGTTCTCTCTCTCTCTCTCTCTCTCTCTATGTATATATATATATATATATATATCATAGCTTGGCTTGCAGCTCGTCTACTGTAGATCGAATACTATAGATCGGAATTCGAATTGCATTGCAACTGAACAACTGCCTGAGCATGCAGTTCAGGGTATCTCCTAGCCGTGCACTTCCGTGCTCTTAATTGTTTTTTTATTTTTTATTTTAGATTTCTAGTTGAATGAGTCTGGCCGCATTAGTGATACCGATATCTTTTTTTCGTTCGCCTCGCAACCCTTAAGTGCGTTGCCCTACCCTATGCTCGAGAGCTTCGACTATGTGAGGACAGGCAGTCATATTGATGTCTATATGGAATATATAATCATCGAATATATAAAACTTATATATACAGATAAACAGATGGATAGACAGATAGATAAATCGATAGATAGGTAGATAGATAGATGGGTCATTGCCAGTATTTTTAGTATAGTTAGAAAGAAAGATTGATAAATATTATTAGATATAATATCATCATATCATATAAAATGATTCTACATTTCATATCCAACAGAAGTTGACGCAATATATATATATATATTTTTTTTTTAGATTTAGATAGATAATCCTAGTTATTCCAGATATCATTTCCAATAGAGGATTTTTTTGTAGTATTCTTTTTTTCTCCTAAAGGAAAATGAAAGGATGTTCCTTAGTCAACCGAGCCCTCACGACTCAATCCATGAGGTGGATAAATTCATGAGTGTCAACCCCGTTTGTCATTGCGAATGTCGTATTAAAGCTTATTGCTTTAAAATGAGGAAAACCGTTACCCGTTCCCGTTCCCGTCTCGTTCCTATTCCCGTTCCCAACTCCCAGTCCCCTTTGGTCATGTTCAATGCAGCTATTTGTGCTGTGGGTAATACTTAAGCTGCGCATATCATTATCGGGCAATCTAAAGAGGCATGTGCCAAGGACGACGACAACGAGGACGACGACGACGACGACAACGACAGCGATTGCGATCCCAAACCCAATTCCGATCCCGATGAACGAGCACGAGCCGCGGGGGTTGCTTGCAGTGCCAACCCCCGCTGACAGAGGCCATGCGCGTAGTCCTCTTCACGCTGACAGCGGGCTGGGGTGCTGCTGGTTGACGGTCAAGGCGGAAAAGAACGCCCTCCGCATTCAGCACATCCTCAATAGTCCGGCAATTAGGCGTTTATATTGTAACGCAAACAGATTATGTCAAAATACAGTTTACACATTATATTGAAATATGCGTGTCTTTTGTGGCTTGTTGGCAAATTATGTTTCCATTATAGAAATTTCCACTTGTATTGTGTTCTAATTATCCCCAACAATTTAATGATAATATTATTAATTTCAAAAGAAAAGCAATTCTTCAAATGAGGATCATCAACAGGTAAATTTATCGATATGCAACATTAATACTTTTCGATTTAATTTAGAGTTTAACTGAGTAGCAGGTCAAAAAGGTATCGACCTGTGATTAAAAAGTGGTTTTGATATACGGCTGTGTTCAAAATAAGGATAGTGCGACTCAGCACTGAATGTTAAACAACATACTTTAGTACAAAATTTAAAAAAAAAAAAAAAATATATATATATATATATATATATATATATATATTTCTTTGATTCAAATTCGGACCATATGCACTTCACGGTTTGAGAAATAACAAGTAAGAAACTCTAGTCGGGCGTAACCGACTAGGGGATACCCTGAGCCCCGTCGAACCTGTGTTTTTCAATACACTTCTATTTTGCATAAAATTATAAACAATATAAACAATTTCAAGTTTACTCTTTAACAACCAAAAAACTTTTTTATTAAAAAACTGAAATTGGCGAGGTTCGAACCTACGTTAATTACGCAACGTGCATCACCTCTACCAACAACGCCACCTAATTTTTATAAAATTAATAAACTAAATAAATTTCCGACGTCGCCTGGTGTCGAACCCAGATCCTCATGTTTCACGTGCGTCGCTTCTACTAACGACGCCACTCCACTGTCTTAGAAAGCGGTGGCAAATGTAAACTAAAGCAGCAGCTGATAATTCAACAAAATTCAAACGTAATTTACGATTCTTCGAATCGACTAGAATGCGAGCGTTTGTATGTGTGTGTGCACAGAATAGAAAAAGTGAGTTCGCTTGGCGCTGCTGCCACTTGGTGTCTCTAGCTTAAAAGATGGGCGAGATAGAATTTTATAACTGAATTTCGATAATGTTTTTATTCGATAACAAAAAAACGAATACATTAATCGATTATCGGAAATAAACTTGATATGCGCGCTGTATATAGAGATCTACAAAAAAAATTTCAAGTCTATAGCTCTTCTGAGAGCTGAAATCGACGCGTTCATACGTACGGACAGACGGACGGACGGACAGACAGACAGACGGACAGGGCCAAATCGATTTCTCTTGTCGTCCTGATCAAGAATATATATACTTTATGGGGTCTGCCACGCCTCCTTCTGCCTGTTACATACATCCAACAAAAACATTATACCCTGATTTCCCATTTTCAATGGGCTCAGGGTATAAAAATGCTCACTATTATTTTTATGAACAGCCGATTTCTAATGTATCTATCTAAAGCCGGCAATAACAAATTAAATATTCTTTCCGATCGGAAAGTGTAATAATAATACATTTCAGCTTTCCTGTATATCTAATTCTCATCAGTCTATCAGAGGGTATTGGGACTCCATAGCTTTGGCAACACCACAGCCAAAATGCAAAAATTTTAGTTAAGTCTTATGACCTATCTTTTCAGGCCCTTGGGATGAGAAATACTGCATAAGGTATATGTATTACATTTTTAATTTTAAAATTTACAGTCTCCGCCAGACTAGCTTACTATATGATATAAATATATAATGACAACGATTCCATTTGAGTAAGGTAATTCAACAATTTTAATAAACATATGTATGTTTGTTTAAGAAATTATGAAAAGAAACAACTGTGAGAGATCAAAACTTATGAAAACAATAAATTACACGCCTCTTAACAGCCCATAATAATTTGATAGAAAGCGATTTGCATTATGTTTGGTGGCTGGGCTGGGCTGGGCTGGACTGGACTGGTACGGGATGCGGCTGGCATTGCTACCCCTCGGCAAAGTCGATCTGAAATCAGAGTCGCAGCTAGGTCGGATTTTTTGTATATTGTGTTATTCAATTATTAGTATGGCACCCATTGTTAGGGATCATAATGCCATGTAATCCGCAAGCAGCTCTTAAGTGCATGGCCTTTTATTTACGCTGCTGGCTTCCATTGAGATCCAACCAGTCGAACGTACCCCCGACCATATATACCCATTAGCAGAGCCCTTAAACGGCCAACCACCGCGAAATCCTTACCAGACCACGAAGTGAGTAAGAGAGAGAGAGAGAGAGAGAGAGAGAGAGGGCGAGGTATAGGGCGAATTTGACAGTATGAATGAATGCCCTAATCGAGCGTACAGGAAAGAAAAAAACAGGAATCTCATCATGTGCAATTATTATATTTCATAATTTGTTTGAATTTCGCTTGAGGTGAAGGGTGAGAAAGTCAATAGCTTGCGGTTGGGTTACTCCGACTACTTAACAACTATTTTGCACTAATTGTTATGCATCCACCCTTCCCCTTGCGTCCTTTCTCGCCAATGAAGTCATAATGAAGAGAGGATTGGGTTATCGAGATAGGCATATCCCTGACGTATCTCGACATCTATAAGAACTAGACACTTGAGTATGGACAGGCAGGCGGGGACAATGCTTTAAAGCTCCCATATTCCTCATCTATCTATCTCATTTCTATAAAGATTTTAAATAAGAAAATTATTCGATTTTCCGCATTCTATTAGTTGAAGACAATGATTGCAATTTTCCAGACAATTGACAAATCATTATCATATTCATGATGTTTGTGAGTTCGAATACATTTGCATTTGCGAATACATTTCCATTTAAGTAGGCGAAAAGCCTCGAATTGGATTATTGGCAAGCTCTTCAAAGTGAAGAATGGTTTAATCTGACAGTTCTCCATGCCCCCCCCCCTCTCTCTCTCTCTCACTCTCTTTCTCCTAACAAGTAAGTATATCCGACTATGAAATACCCTGAGAAGCTACACGAGGTTGAAGTAGGTAATTATTAGAGTATACAGCAGCCAATTTAGTCGCAGTAATAAATTTGTTGTAATTTGAATAGAAGAACAGGTAATAGAAGGAGCAGTAGATGTTGTAGTAGAAGTAGTTAATATATTAGCTAATTTATTTCGAATTAATAGTAGCAATAGTTCAGGTTGTGAAACAAGGACTCTTAATAGGAGCAACAAATGCAAGGTGCAGCTTTTTCGGATCATGCAGGCAAGAAAAAAATCGGACTTCAGCCTCCTGGACAGCATGAAGAATCCCCGATATAGAGCAGTGGCTAAATAGAAACGTCTTTTTACCTAACACAAATGATGTCTGCTTATGGTTAGTTTCGAAAGGCTCTACCTAATACGCGGAGACCTGTCGAATCTAGCTGAATTTATTGTGAAATCGCAATCGACGACGCAGAAAGGAGAACAGAAGAAAGGGTCGACAGCAGAAACTGTCGGAAACGTCAAAGCAGAGACTATAGAGCGAATGTACAGCAGCTGAGATACTTGAGGAAAAAACTGTGACCTGGAACACGCGTGACATTGCTCAGCTAGAGTATATAAAAGGGGCCAATCTCAAAGACTAATGCTAATGTTAATATCTCCTGATCCCAAGAGGGAATGCAGAACAAGAAAAAGGATTTTATATTGGTAATGCAGTCTAGCACACCGGCCAGTGAGTGACGATGATCTAAACCACAAATAAAAACGGATATATATATCACGATCTTGGGCTGTAAACGAGAGAATACGTTTAAAATTTCATGTCTTTAGCACCTGAAATGCCAGATATATATTTAAGCCTCTAGTTGCAATAGCTGCAAACGGACAGTCGCACAGACGGACATAAAGCATGACGAAGATTCTACAACATATGGTCTTCACTTCGTCGACAAAAAAAGCTAGTACTCAGAAGTAATTCTAAATTCTGTAAAGTAGCAGACAAACTTGTGGTCGATTGTAACTATTTTTTTTTTTTTTTTTTTTTTGTAATATATAACTAGTTAGTTTAGTATAAATAAATCTACATCTACGTATAATGTCTTATATATCGTACAAAATATTACGTAGCCAAACTGAATGCACTTACCTATTGCTTTTGGATCCAGCTGATAGGGAGGTATTCCACAATGTGCAGGCGGTGGTGTTGTCAATGGATCTCCGTTGTGACAGAAGAATGGAGGTAGACCAATTTTATTTGCCTGGAAATTACAAAAACCGAGTTATTACAAATAATATTAATTTGCTTTTTGCTTTTTCAAACGTAAAATCACTCTAGTCGGGGCTACCCTGAACTGCTCAGTCAGGCGATACCCTGGCTGAATTGCCGTTTTTCAAAATGCTATCATGCGGCTCATAATACATTTAACTAACTCCCCGAATTCCAATACTCTCAATGGATGGGCATATATAATATTTGCTCAATCTAAAGAGAACTCTGCTGTGACCAAATTTGATTTGTGACTTTGCCACGCCTTAATGGGCGTAAGCGATTTTCTGGCCAAGTCAAAGATGGCTCGTCAACAAAAACTGAAAGCTTTTTCCCTACCGGTCATACATGCGTACATATACAGTTCCTAGGATCTGCAAGTATATAAAACCTTTTTTTGATCTGTTATATATGCGTAAGTGTACTGATCCTAGGATCACACCTTATTTATTCCAATTGGAGTTTACGACTATTGTATTATAATTTGCTTGGAAACATACCGTGACCACACCCCCACCGCCATCGGCAAAACTTTTCTGCACAAGGGTAGCGGTAGAAATGCTATATATATATTATATAGTATATATGTATATATAGCAATGAACATTGCTTTGTATATAGACAATTTAAAGATCATCGAGCAGCTCAGCAGGGGGTCAAAGAGCCCCTCCATTACATGTAGTATAAGTATAACAGCTGCTACAAATACAAATTAATTGCCATCCCGCTTTTATTTAATATTGATCTATTATCGATAACTATCGATATCCCTACTTGATGCCCTACAAATGCAAATACTTTTAGGTAAGTTTGCAAATGAGCTGAGCTCGCTCTGCCGCCCGTTTCAACAACCAAGTAACGCTAAATATTTAAATAGAAATGTCAGAGAAGCAAGCGAAATAACAGAAATTGTATTCAAGCACAGCTGGAAAGGTCATTGGACTGTTGTTGACCTTCGCTCTAGGCCTCCCTCAAGCACCTCCCCCAACGGGCGGAGATGCACTGATGAAGAGCGAAATGCGAATGCGAATGGCACACAGCAGTGCTAAATTGTTAAACAAGCAGGGCCTGTTGCCAGATTGTCCCTAAGCAGAGCTCCTGACACACCCCCGCCATGTGGAGCAACTCTTGACAGCGGGCATGACCCTAAATTAAATAATGAACTCGCTTTAAATTACAATTTTCGTAATGAAATGAAAATAAATTTTTAACTAAAATAATGAATTCGCTTAAAATTACAATATTTGGCAAAAATGTTTAGGGAAATAAAGCTCAGCAATATAATATAAAAATATTTAGAAAAAATATTTAAAGAATTATATAAAAATTAAAAGAATTGAAATAAAAATATAAAATAAAATATTTTCTTTAAACTACAATTTTGTATAAAAATTAATATAATTAAATACAAAAATTAAAAATTGAATCAATTTTTGTAATGGAAGTAATATAAATACCTAAGTAAAATAATAAATTTGCTTGAAATACAATATTTGGAAAAAATATTTTAAGAATTAAATAAATTATATTATGAGCTTACCTTAAATTGGATTATGTATACAAATTAAAAGAGTTAAAATAAATCAATAAAAAAAATTGAATTTGCTTGAAATTACTTTTTCTAATGAAAATCAAAATATGTACATATACAATAACAATAAATTTGCTTTAAATTACTATTATGTATAATAATTAAAAGAGTTAAATAAATAAATAATAAAATTGCTTTAAGTTACAATTTTGTGTACAAATTAAAATAAATAAATAAAATAATACATTTGATTCACCTTACAAGTTTTGTACAAACAAATTAAACGAATTAAATGCTCTAAAATCAAATAAACGCTTCAGCCGCTCCAAAAGCTGTCAGATCACCCATAGACGTCAAAATATCTACTATCAATATTGGAATTTAGCCTGTGTACACAAGTATATATTCCAAATCTCTAAGATAACATTTCCTCTGGTATAGCAGTTTACAGTGTTTGCCGATCTACCACGATATATATTTCCAGAAATATCTATGCTAGCTTCAATTGTGGCAAAACCTATATACACATTTGAACTTTTGAGCGAGTATAAAAAGTATTTCGAGTAGCCATTTTATATGTTTCCATCTTATATATATATATATATATATATATATTGGTAAGTCTGTATCAATATCTATCTCTAGCTTCAATCGGAGCAAAACCAATATACTCTGTTGAGCTATTTATAATATATTTTTATTTATATTTTGCGTTACATTTCAAGATTCGAACTCGCATATAATGTTTTGTATTTTATCCAATATGTTTGTATCTTCTGCTCATATATCTATATATCTGACCATATCAAGGGGTATACAAAATAGTTTTTTATAATTCATATGTTAATAATTTTTTAATAATTTATATATTTATATGTTTTTATTAGATAATTAAAAGATGCGTTTGTGTGTGTGTGTGTATATATATATATATATATATATATATATACATTCACACATACATACATACACACACACACACACATCCACATGTGTACATGTATATACGCTTATTTGTAAGCTTGTTCCGTATTATCAGCGATGTTGTTGCTGTTGTTGTTGTTGACGTCGTTGATGAATAAAACTACAATAACATGCAAACAATAGCAACAACAACAACAACATCAGCTGCAAAAACAACAACAACAACGACAATAATAATAATAACAAGCAGTGACCGGCTACAAAGCGAGCGAGTCAGCGAAACCGAAAATATGCCTTTGATGTAGCCGCCGCTAAACGAATATAAAAAGTGCCGCCAACGCCGCCGCGGCTTTCCCACTGTTTTAAGCGGTGCCCCCAACCTCAGCACCCCCCTGTCCCTCCTCCGCCAACACCTCCCCACACGAGGCCCGCGCTACGACGCCCGACGATAACCGACGGCAGTCCAAGCCCGCACCCCACCCAACTCCCCCAACGCCCAGCAGCCGACAGTCGCCGCCCATGGTGCTACGTATCTGTGTATGTGTCTGAGTTTATGTATGTATGTATGGTCGAGTGTGCATGTGTGTGTGTGCCTGTGTTTGGCGTATTTTTTTTTCTTAATTTTTGCGTCATTTGCAATGTTGTTTTATTTACTCTGTACTCGATGAAAATTGATAAAAAAAAAAAAAAAATATTAAAAAAAAAAACAAAGATAAAATAGGGTATATGGTAGTTGTGAACCATTGGAATTCGATTAACGAGTAGATAGCAACCTTTTAGGGTTTCGATTACCTGACTAACAGATACCCAGTAGTTATTTTTCACAAAAACAAAGGCAGCTGGAAGATTGACAGATTGGAGGAATATTGTATTGAAAAATCCTCAAAATGTATATGTTCAATAAAGGATAGAGTTACTAACAAATGAAGAAAAAAACTTTTCAATATTTTTCTAGCTTCATATCTATCCTCTGCCCCCGCTAAAACCTAACAATTTTGGATTTCCAAATTATTATTATTTCTACGAACAGTCGACTTTTAATGCATCTCTCTAAAACCGTCAATTTTAAGGTAAATCTTAACAAAAATAACGGAATCTTTGCAATTCTGTTCTTCACATCAAATCAATCCCTTCAAATGTTGCCAACTTTCCCTGTAATTTTTGTTCAAAGTATTGATCACTTTTAGACTATCGATACTTTTCAACTATCGAGACTATCACGAACATCCCCATCTGTAGATTTAATAAATCATTTAAGCTCATATGTCTCTGTAAGTTCATTAGCGAAGACTTCCCTTATATAAAATAATCGATCAGTTCTATACTATCGATACTTTTTAACTATCGAGTAAATAATGGCCAACGTCAACATATCGACACTGATAAATACAATTAATATAATCATCATTTAAAGCAGTTTCTTAACCTCATATTCTACAGCAAATATTGCTGGAGCTTTTTTAAAGCAACAACAACCAAAGTGAGGAATGGAAAATGAATTTCTTTAGATGATGCTGTAAGAATTGAAATTGGACGCCATTGTCTAAAAGTGAATTGCAGCGTAAGATTTGGGGGTTGTTTTTTCTGCTTTTCTTTTCTGTTTTTTTTTTGTCTCTCATTAAAAGGCACATCCACAGCGAAGCACTTAGCGCACAGCATTTTGGGTGGTTGGTTTTCTGCTTGTTGCTGCTGTTTAGGATTTGTAGTTGTGGTAGTCGGCGCGCTTTTTTAGATTGCTTCCGCACGCACACCAGCTCAATCGTTCGACTGTTCGTGTGTGTGTGTGTATTTGTGTGTGTGTGTGTGTGTGTGTGTGTTTGTGTGTGTTTGTGTGTGTGTGTGTGTGTGTGTAGTGGATGTAAGTCCGTTGATTATGTTTACATACGTTAGTCAGTGGGAGAGAGGGAGAGCGCGCGCGAGCAAGCGTGTGTGAGTGCGAGAGAGAAGAGTGCGAGTAAGACCGACAAAAAGAGAGAGCGCGAGAGCAGAGAGGGAGAGAGAATTGAGTTCGTTTGGTATGTACACAACGACAACAACGACGACGGCGACGACGACGACGACGACGAAAGCCCAGAAAGTTCTACCACCAAAGCACAGCGAACCGATAGCAGCCAACATCAGATACGGCCCAAGAGGGTGGAGCAAAACGCGTGCTCCGTACTTTTGGGGGTGTTGCACTGCGCCGCGCTGCCAGTAGTCGTAGTAGACGTTGATTAAAGAGATTTAAATTGAAAATTTTTATACCCTGAATGGGAAAGTGGAAAGTGGGTAAACAGGGTATATGGAATGCGACGCAACAGTCGCCAAAAAGGCGGGGCCAGTTCTATGCAGTATGCTTTTAAATCCAAGCTGTTCGATATGAGCATCTGAATGACTTCAATCTTTGCTTCAAATAAGCGATTTTTCTGTCTTCATATCGATATCGATATCTTCTAAAACACACAACTACTTTTGTAAAGCTCTCCTCATGGCCTAATAAATCGGGATTTATATGTTTCAAAGAACACTTCAGGGACTTAGGGTATCTTGCAGTCGATCACCCTATACTACCAGCACTTCTTGTTTTTTTTTTTTTTAATTCACATCCAAATAGAAGATGTAAAATAAGAACTGTAGGTACTTCTATTTGCTTATTTTGGCCTTTATTGTAATCTTTTTCTATAAAATTCTAAATCATTGGGATTATCTGTGGCATTAGCCTTTTGGATAAACCATGAATAACTTCATATATTATCTAAATATGTACTTTATTTTAAGCCTGAAATCACATAATCGCATCAGACTTAAGCTGAAGTTTCGATTTGTTTTGGTATCGGGGGGGAGGCAGTCTTAAATGTAAGTACTTGAAATTGGGAATATATTCTCGGAGCGTATATATACTACTCCTAAATCTGATAAAGCCCTTGAACTGTTATAGTGTTTAGGCTGTTAACTCATCTTCAGTTTTAGTGCTGCAATTTACAAATTTGGTCAAATGAGCAAATATAATTTTATTACCTGAAGAAAAAACATTTATATACACATCCTATCCAAATTTACAAGAAATTATTTTTTCCTGATTATATATATTTTTAGTTAAATATTAGCTTAAATTTAAAGCCTAATAATAATCAAAAGGCACTCTCAGCAATCTGTTTCGAGAGAAAGGATTTGATTTACGGGAATCGACTATTGGGGACTAAAAGTAAAGCTCTACAGAATCTATAATAATATATAAATTGAGAAGAGACTGAATATCCACAATAATATTTTAAAACTAAGATCTGAAAATTAATGTTACTGAATGTAATCGGGCGCAGTCGACATCAATGACAATTTATTTAACTCTCGGATCATATCATAGCGGACCGAAACTTTATTCTGAGGTGATCAACCTCCGCTTAGGAACTGTTAAAGATACAATCTTTCACGATTTGCAATCCCAACAGAAGTTCAATTAGTAAGTCTCTAATAGACACCTATAGAGACTTTTTATAGGCTGTAGCGTTCAAATAGAATACGATTTATACATACACCTCATTAGCCGGGTGTGACCGACTGGAGGATACCCTCAGTTCCGTCGAGTCTGCGTAAGTTTATACAAATTTTCGGGCTCACACTTTCACAGCCGAAAACAATTTTTTTCCAAAAAAAAGTCTATAATCCGACATTAATCGACTAACACTAGAACCTACGCCAATTACACAACATGCATCAACTCTATTTCTATTCATATTATAAATATTACTTGGCGGTGTTTCGTAATATTTATAAAATATATACCACTTAAATATAGGGTCACGCGCATGGGTTCAAACTCAGAACTTATTGTTCCACGTGCGCCGCCCTAACCACGACGCCACTCAACTACTTAGAAAATCAGTTGCAAATGTAAACTAAAGTAGCAACTGATAATTCAACAAAATTTAATCGCAATTTGCGATTCTTCGACTCGTCGAGACTACACGCATTTGAATAGGTGCGCTTAGCGCTGCTGCCACGTGTGTTTGCAAATTGCCCAAACGATTTGTTTAATAACTTTTTTGCTACATAACGGATTTCAATGAAATTTTCAGCATATGATCAGCATATGCTATAGTATTATTTGCTAGTTTAATAAAAGTGTGAACTGAACTTCAATTTAGAGAATTTGGGGTAATTTGGAGCCCGTAATCAAAATTAAATACAATTTGAAATTGCATAAAATACATATAAAGCATTTGGTGTCTCGAGCTTCCAAGATTTTCAGGATATAGGTAAATAACTCAATTTCTATTAAGTTTTTAATCGATAATAATTAATTGGGTATATTAATCGATCATTTGAAACAAGCCCTAACTGCACAATACAATTCGTCGACATTTTAATTTCGTTGTTCAAGCATAACTTTCAGTTGGTAAGAGCTAGAGGCCTTAAGTGAAGCCCTGGTGAGCCTTGATGTGACTGTCACACGTTAAAAAAAATGTATAATTTTGCATGCGTACCACAACCGACACTCCCATTCCTATCCCAAACTTAAATAAAAAATAGCTTAATTTAAATCGTAAAGACTTGAGCTTTTGCAGATTTAGACAGACTTGAATGTTATTAGTATCTACACTATGAAGATTTCAATGAGATAACTCCGAACAATTGCCATGCAGCTTATGCGGCCTGATGTGTGTGTGTGTGTACATGTGGATGTGAGTATGTGCGTGGGAGAGCATATTGAATGCGCCCATGCTAAATCTGGCAACTCATATTTCACGGCATCTCTTAGTCGTGCATTCCCGATTCCGTGTCTTGATATGAACATTAATTTGTCTTTACTTTCTTAATTCACTCGCTCATTTGTAACTGCCGCAGTCACTTCAAGCGACTACCTGTTACACCTGGCTGCCAACAAGTCTGAAGACGTCAGATTCTGACGGTCTTAAGAAGTTTGCTGAAAGTATTGCAGTTAACCTTCCTTTGTCATTTGTTGTTACGCCGTCTGGAGGTCTCACACAACGAGCGAAAGAAGAAGCCCGTAAGGTAAAACGTATTCAGGCGTGAGATAGCTCGGACTGGCTCCGTCAGCAGGAGCTTTTCCTGACCACGCTGACCTCCCAATCCATAAAGTTTTACCTAGCTTAGTCCTTTCTGCTTCACCATGACGTGAGCTACTTCCGAATTTACACCGCTCAACAAAGCTTGAGTCGCGATAAAAATAAATGTTGTGCAAATACATGCCAGAATATCGAAGCAGTATTTGAATTCTATATATATGTATATTTATTATATAACAAATGTATATATTTCTACATATTTAATATATTCGTATTAATTATTTCAAGCATCTATCATACTAAACAAGAAATAAAACTTGTAAGAATATTGCGGTCCTTTAAGGAAGCATTTCTTCACACTTCTCCTCCTGCCTGTGACCGAATCGTTTGTCGCACAGTGTAAGACGTCACGTATAAATAGATGTCCAAAGATTAAATAGACACCATCATCAATTGTCGTTGTGTTAACCTAATGTATCCGTTTCTAATCCAAACGCTTCATCGCCTAGTGTCAATAAATAGTCGGGCAAACATTTCCGTCCTCGACAAATTGAATTTGTCTTTGCTATGCTGGACGGAGGCAACTTCATAATCAGGATCAAAAGCAGAGTAAAACTACTTCTAACTGTCTGTTTGCAAGTTCTAAGGAGGATTTTATTGACGAAAACAAATATTGGTCAATCGACGAAACTATTATATTGTTCAGAAATCTGGACTATATAACTGTAGCATGCTGCATGCCCTTTTCTAAGCTACTCTCAATATAAGGTATTGAAACGCTCAGATAAATCTTGGCGGGCATATGACAAACCTCCCCTAATAACCTTTTAGATGAACCTGACATGCAGATAATTATCGCTTTGCATTTGAGATGGGGTTACACTTCTATTGGAAGCGCTCTATAGCGTTGCCATCCCTCGACATTCGTGCTGATAAGCCGATCCGCCCTTAAAAACTGCCCTCTTTCAGCTACCATACAAATTACTTCCATTTCTTACTAAACTCTATAATTATCGGGGGCGTGCTGAAAAGTGTTTTTTATTAAATGCCAGCTATTTAGGAATGGTTCGACGAATTGGTGTGACGTCCACTATGATGTTTATATATTCTATATATACATATATAAATATTATTGAATTGATTTGTATATATTCAACTCAATTTCTGCCCCATTTTTTTGCAGCTTACTTAAGAGACGCACACAATGGCTGCTTTGTCCCTTTCCGATTGTAGCTATCGACTCAACTGATTTCCCTTATCAGGCCAGTCGAATATCTCCTCTTAGTTGCACAACAGATATGAAAGCATTTCCTAATCCGCTTATGGGTCTTCTTCACGATTTTCGTTGGGTTTTAAGTATGCAAACATGAAATCTGCCTGGAATTCCTAACTGAAAAAATTTCTTTTTTTATCGTTCGGGATCCTTGTCTAATAAAGTGTTGAAGATGATCCCAAATCGGGAATGCTATACGTGGTATGCCAGATAATTAGAGACTGCCTCTACATCTATAGCAGGCGTGTCAAATCGGAACGATTTTTATTCTAAAGTATTAGAGCTACAAAGTTACCAATTCGACAAATGAGTCTATTGACACATTAAAGATTATATGTTTTCAAACGTTTCCTGATGGAGCACATTCTACTTGTTTTAAAATAAAATAAATAAAACTTACCATCGTCACGGGCAGGCCGCCAGGTGTGCCATTGGCATAAGAGTACGGAGACACTAAATATCCCATATTGAAGGTCGGGGTATGAGGCTCAAGTTTATCTGTGGAAAAACAAAAAATCAGATTAGAAATATTTTCCAAAAGAGAAACTAAATCACTAACAAATTGCAGGACTGTAATTCGGCAATTCGGAAAAACCGGAGAAACAACATCATCAAATTACGTTCAAATTTAAATAAGTAATAAGTATGCACAATAAAGACAACTATTGCATTTCAGCTTTTAGCCTGAATGCAAACGAGTATACAGATTATTAATGATTGAACCTCTAAGGTTAAATATTCTATAGAGCTTTTTGCGCTTTCCATATTTTAAGACTTAGGTCACGGGCGGATGTCAATGGACCTCATCAGGTAGAGTTAAAGATGCCACAGTCGAGAAAGTAGATTACATTTAGTTCACATCTATAAATGTGTATATAAAGAACCCCTTGAAAATGCGATTCATTATCTCATTCCTCCTTCCCTACCATCAATAAACTTGGATCATTTCATTATATGTTTTAAGCTTAGCTTGAACAGGATGTAAATTTTAAAGTTACTGTCGACAATTTGGAATATTATGGATTTTGGAAACATCTTTAATTTCCCCCCAAATTCAGCTAAAACATATGTCAAATAACAGAGACTGATGCAAATACATACATCTGTGGACATACATACAAATATATACTTCTGCATGTCATTATCACGTTCTGAAAATTTGATTAGGAAGTTCATCTAGAATAACAACAATTAAAAGCCCACAGAGCGCGAGCTCGTGTGTGCGTGTCTTTGAGTTACTTAACGGTATAGGTTGGTACTGCTGTTTCGAAAAGTGTAGGGGCGGTAGACCAAAAATGTATACTCTATATATAGTCGTCTTGAATGAAGCAAGAGACCAAAGTCCCTCATACATTAAATAAAATAAATGAAATAAAACGACTATATTCCATATTCCATATGTTTCCATGTGGTCCATGTTTCATATTCTATATTCTATATTCTATATTCTATATTCTATATTCTATATTCTATATTCTATATTCTATATTCTATATTCTATATTCTATATTCTATATTCTATATTCTATATTCTATATTCTATATTCTATATTCTATATTCTATATTCTATATTCTATATTCTATATTCTATATTCTATATTCTATATTCTATATTCTATATTCTATATTCTACATTCTATATTCTATATTCTATATTCTATATTGGGGGATGTAATGCAAATATACACAATCTGTGGATTCATTATGGGAACCTCGTCCGTTAATGTTAATTCCTTAACTTTCACGTATCAAGCTACGCTTAAGAAAAACAAGTAAAAAAAACTCTAGTCGGGCATGGCCGACTAGGGGATACCCTGAGCCGCGTCGAATCTGTGTTTTTCATAGAATTTGGGGGAATTTGGGGCCGGTATCCAAAATATAACAAAATTCAAAATTGATCATCCTGATCAAGAATATATATAACTTATAGAATCTGCCCCTACTTCCTGCTACATAAATATATGAAAACTAATATACCCCGTTTTCACATTTTCAATGGGTTCCGGGTAAAAAAATGTGTTTAATAATTAATGCTCCGCACAAGAGCTCGACTATTAAAGACGACTGAAAATGTTGGACACGTCCAACGGCAGAGATACCCTGCACCTAACGGATCTCGATATTCATTACATATATTTCTCGTGCCTAATTGCTGCTGAAGCTATTTGTGTTCTATTTTTGGAATGAGTCAAGTCAAAAAGTCTCTCAAGTAATCCGAAAGCCCCAGATGCACGGCTCTCTTGAGCCACTCTTAATGAATACAGGGTAAAACTGCGACTGACCAAGACCCCAATTTCGTTTAAGTGAGAAGACATTATAGCAACACATATGCACATGCATACGTATATGTATTCACATATACATTATATAATCATAAAACACATATGATATACATATACTCATATAACAATTTGATGGTTGACCGTGTTGCGTCACTATTAATTAAGGCAGTCAAAACGAGTCAAGAGGCGCTGCAGATATGATTTGTCTGTTTCTTATGAGAAGACCACGCCCACCGGGGGCATGCCTCTATGGGTATGACCTCTATTGGGTTCGAGTAATGCTAAGCTGACCATCCGTCCGTCTATCCGTATCTACCCAGAGCTCTCAGCCACAGCTAAGCGGAAATTACAAAGATTCTGAGGATTTGGATCTCGCCATCGGGTTTTGGGTTGCTGATATTATTGAAATATTTTTCTATTCTCATTCAGGCTTCACCTGCAAATTGATAAAGCTTTTACTCTCGACTGGAGTCAATCTCTTTGGAAATAAAAAAATAAATACGTAATATCTGTAGTTTTTTAGTGATAAAATTAGAGTAAAACAAAATATTATTATTTAAATTAAATAAATTGAAAAGTCCCTAACCGCCATACAAATTTGTATCCTAAAGTTACAGTGTTTCGCGAAAATATATAGAGGGTACGGTGACTTTAGGGACACAGTGTATGAAGCTGATTCGTTGCGAACGATAAGTTTCTGCTGTACGAAAACATTATTTTATGCACTGTATAAACGAACATTTATTTTTACATTGATGTGTGTGTGTGTGTGTGTGTGTGAGTTTGCATATGTGTGTATCGATATATTTGGGTATATATGTATGGCTGTATGCATGTATGTATGTATGTATGTATGCATGCATGTGTGTATGAAAATATGTATATACAGATACGCATGCTATTCCAATGAGAATCATACATATGTATGTATGTATGTATGTGCATTTCATACAGTTAACGAAAGTCTTTAATATGTACCGTTTATCATACATTAATGTCACACATGCGTGTGTATGTATGTCAGATGCCTATATGTATGTATGTATGTATGTATGCATATGTATTACATTACACAATTATTACCAACAATGATTATGTATGACAGCAATTATGAGTAGCCTCATTGAATGCACCAAGTCTCGGCACAGCTGGTCGCTCTACGTCTTAAATACTTAAACTTTGTGAAATGTAAAGCAACAAAAACGTCAGCAACGTCACAGATATGAGCGTATGCATACAGTACATACAACCATACGGACGTACACACACATGCATGTGCAGGCAGGCGTGTGTGTGTGGAGGATCGAAGAATATCTGAATCGTATCATTAAATAATTCACAGCTTGTTAGAAAAGCAAGCACAAAAAGACGCGCGAAAGTAACCTAAAATGATATGAAAAAACAAAGGAGAGAAAAGAAAACAACAAAAAGTACACAAAAAATATATCTTAAATCAAAATTTTAAGGAGGAGAGAAGGAAGCCGTAAACACGGAATGGGAATTAGCCAACGCACGTAAAAGCAGCAGAGACGGCGACGACGACGGCGGCAGTGGCAGCGGCAGCGGCAGCAGTCGAGAAACAGCAGCCAAAGAAGGTACGAAAAGTAATGGGTAACAAAATAATCCACGCGTTCTTGAGACAACAAGCGTCTGCCAACAACAGCAACAACAACAACAACAGCAACAGCCACAACAACAACAACAACAACAACAACAACAACAACAGCAATCAAGCAAGCAAGCAGAACTCCAAAACATCAACAGCACACTAACAATTTCGACTGCAGCAGCGACGCTGGCAGCGAGAACGAGACCGTCGTCGATTCTACGAAAACTCATTAATTTCCAAGGATACACAAATACTACGACAGACCGTACTTGTATTACCTACACGCGCTCACACATGCATACAAACAGGCGTGCATGTGTATGGATGCATGCAACAGCAACAGCAACAGCAACAGCAGCAGCAGCAGCAAAAGGGGTACAGATTTTATTGTATGTATGCATATATAGATGTGTGTACATATGTACCTATGCACGAGCATACGCGTGTGTGTGTGCACATGCTTACACACTTTTGTATACTTAAGAAACCAAACTGATCGCCGCACAGTGGGATACAAGCCACAAAACTTTGTTTCCATTTACAAGAAATTGACGAATTGATTTTCACCTCAATGCGGTAATTCCATTGAATTCTTTTATTACATACCTGATGATACAGTATGACAAAATGTGCATTCGATTTTAATTGAATTTGACAGTATATACACATACATATAAATATAATTTCTTTAAATGTACACAAATTATTTTATTCGAAATATTCTTCCATGTTTTTTTTTTTGCAATAGCTCTGGCAACTCTGAAACAGCTCAGCATACACGCATACATACATACATACATACAGACATGCATGTATGCATGTATGCATGCAGGCATGTAGAATTGTCAATGCTCGCCGTTCCCTTTCCTTCTCCCTTTTCCTGTCAGTTTCCCTTTCCCCTCCCTTCTCCAATCCCTGCCCAAGCTGTAGCTGTGATCGCTGAAGCCTATGGCTGATTACGACTCGTTATCTCTCCTCTCTCTCTCTCTCCCTTTCCATCTTTTTTTGTTTTTTCTTTTAACGCTCGGCGTTCTGCAGAATCTCCTTCAATGGTCAAGTCGAAGAAGCAAAGGTAAAAAGCTCGTTAACTGTTTTGTTATGGGCTTTTAAAACGGCGACGTAAACGCAGACGGCGCTGCTATTGTTAACAAGTTATGTTTAGCACAACGCCCATCGTATTTACTAATACACATGCATGTACATATGTGTATGTATGTACATGTTTGAATATTTACATATGCACACCTATAACCTGTGATATACATACATATATTATGCATACGTATATAAGTATGTATGTATGTGTATAGAGGTACACGTGGATAAGTGATTATTCTGTATGCAACACGCCAATTTACAGGGTATCTATCTGTCAGTTCTCTTTACATATTATTGCAACTCTTCTTTTTCATTGCAAGCTCAAATAATAATTCTTTCATTTTCTCTAATTCCGTTATTCATTTCCAAATATAACAAATGTACACACATATGCAAATATATGAGTGCATGTACACACACACACACACACATTCACATGTTTACATTATTGCCATTTACAAGTGTTGCCATTTTGGCTGTTTTCCAGCTGGGTTGTGTTTGCCGGCAATAGAGCCTGGCGGGAATTACAGCTAAATGCGCATAAATATTGACAGCTATGCATATACACTGTGCCACTAAAGTCCGCGTACCCCCTATGCATTTCACGAACTTACAGCTATGTATATATGAATGCTTACAATTGATAATGTGTATAATATAAATTAAGCTCTATCAAATGCCACAGAATGATTTTGGGAGTAGCTGTAAAATCTCGCTGGCTCGAGTCCCTTCAGTCTAAATAACTAAACAACTAAGCGGATTTTACGAATGCAATTGGAACACGACATTCAGAGCGAAACAGAGTAAAGGCAGCTGGACTTTGGAAGGATTCTATCTATCTATCTAGTATGGTAATAAATACATACAGAAAACCTTGAAGCTTAAATAAAATTAAGGATCTCGCTCATAAGCATGCATATTTTATATGTATATATGTATTATAAATATCATTCACATACAAATTATATAGCAGATGAAACTATAATTTGTATGTAAATTATAAAAGTGTTTGAGCAACTCTCGAGCACAAGAAGAACGAACGAGCGAAAGAAAGGGAAATAAACACTACAATACATTTGCAATTAATGTACATGCATGAATACACGAATGTACATGTGTGTGTGTGTGTGTGTGTGTGGGTAGGTGTGAGCGTAAATACATACGTACATATGTATGTATGTATGTATGTATGTGATTCTACTTGCCTAAGAGGACGAGTTATGACAATTACGTTATGATTACGTTGTTCAGCATTTTAAAGCAGCAAACGAATTGAATATTAATGCATATACATATGTATGTATGTCGCAGATATGACGTATGTATGTATGTCGAAGATATGACGTATGTATGTATGTCGTAGATATGAGGTATGTATGTAGTACTAATGGCATATGTATGTACATATAAAAAACTATCATTTGTGCAGATGCGCACACATGTATGCTAGCATATGTATTGATGTACATACGTACATACATACATATGCATGTACATAAGTGCGTGCTTTTCCTTTGCCGCACACACACACGCGCGCACACATACATAGCTCGTACATACAACCGAAAAGACAAGACCAATACATGCTCATTCTCTTTATTTATTTACTGCACTGTTCCATTAGAATGTATGTATGCATGCATGTGCATACATACATACATACATACATTTACACTTGTGTGCGTGTGTGTGTGTGCACGCAAACATGCTACGTAAGCCGCTGATGGCCAAAAGAAAGCAAAAATATATAGCCAACAGAGAAGCAGAGAAGAACAAGAGAAACACAAAACACAAGAAAAAGAAAAACAAAAAAAAAAACAAGAAATGAAGTAGCGTGTCGACGAGCCGATCTGCATCACCTTGTTAGCACCATGGAACGGATGCTAAAGTTACAGTCCCCGACGACGACGACGACAGCGCGGCAGCGACGTCGGCAGCAACATCAGCAGCCGGTTATTTATCCCGCCCCACACCAACTTTGGCTTTGCCTTCAAATGTGAGCACATGTTTTTTTCTTTATTTTTCTTCTTTTTTTTTGCCTTCTTATTTAGTTTGTTTATAAAAACAGTGCATGACGCATACATACACAGCACTCATACATTTACACACATGCATGCATGTGTATATACGTTCTTAAAGGCACAGCCACATGCACTAACGTCACACATACATACATGCATACACATATTACCATGTGCATGTACTTGTGGTTGTGTGTATGAAAAAGTAAGAGTGCTTTAGTCGGCCGGCAAGATACCACGCGATCAGCATTTGAGCTTTTTTTTCGTTCTTTTTTTTTCAACAACTTTTATGAAAGAAATAAACTCAATCACACATACATACATATATAAATACTACTACTATTGTGATCAAAGGGAATTTAGCAGAGTCTGGAATGACCTTTTCTTGCTTCTATTTGTGCGTGTCAACCTGATTAACCTTAATATTTGTGTGTGTGTGTGTGTGTGTGTGTAGACTATTGTGCTTTGCACTTGAACAACTTAATTATACCCTATTAAGCGAAATATAAATGGTTCACTAATTAGTAAGACGATGATCATGTTTGCTAGGCGAGAGAGCGAGAGGGGCAGAAGAAAAAAAAAACAAATAACGAGAAGACGGAGGCGGAGGCGAAGGAAGAGGAAAAAGCAAAGAAAAGCCCAAGAAGCAGAGCGACGACGTAGAGTGAGAGTGAGGGAGAAGGCATATGAGAAGAGAAGGATTAGAAGCAGAAATAAATGGAGAAGGGTGGCAGAAGAGAGCGGGAGGAAAACGAAAAAAAGAAAGGGAAACAGAGGGAGCAGCAGCATTAGCAAGACAAGGAGAAGGATTACTATTTTATATACTATTTTCACATACACGCATATATACACTTATACATATGTCGAATACTCACTAAATACGGGACTGTGATCCGGCCGCGTCACCGTTTTGCTGCTCTTTTCCTATGGGGAGAAAGGATTTGGTTAGAGTTGAGCTTTATTTATTGATATGTTGATATTATCTTCTTCTTCTTCTTTATATATCACGCATCTTACCTCACTCTCTGTTAAATCAATTAAACTTGATTTCTCCTCGACTAAAAGGTTCTCAGATGATATTTTCTCATCCTCGCGATCGCCTTCATCCTTGAATATCTTAACTTCATCCGTGCTGCCTAAATCATCACCGGATGATCCATGGCGCGTGTGTGTATGCGGCATGGTTTGTCTCTTCCGGGTTTCTAAATTTTATTCTTAAATATCGCCACAACTCTGATGAATGGCATGATACATCAGTCCATATGATCGTAGCTGGATATGGGGATAGCACGACTTGTCCTCCATTTTCTCTACTTCAACTGCAATCTCACGTTAGATGGCAAAGCATTGCGCACAAATTGTATTCCATTTTCTTTGCACAATTGAGATCTGTAAGTGAAATAATCAAGTAAGTTAGGTATATTTTGTATATATAGGGAAATTGATAATTCAAGAGGAATGAACAAAATCAAGGAACTACATTGCAATCGGTAGAGACCGACTTCGTAATACCCGGCCCAAAGCTACATTTATTACGAAATTTATATTAACCGACATGACACTCCGTCTCGATCTCTCTCTCTCTCTCTTTCTCTTTCTCTTTCTCTGTCTCACTATCTATGGAGCAAGTGTCAACAGTAAGTCAACAGTCAAATCCGATTTGGTTTTTAAAGTCTTAAACTGAAGAATATCTAGTTTGCTACAATTTGTAAAGCACCCAACAGGGATATATATTGTAATTTTTTTTTCAAATTCATATCTAAGTTTTAAGCCTGTCATGTCTATATTACTATAGTAACATAGACCATATGAGCTTATATGTAACACTTTTTTCGGGTGGGTGTGCCCAAACAGTTTCAATACTTCCTCAACAAAAAGCAAAAAAAAGTCTCAACTCATTTATTTATAGATTAGATTCAGGATTTTTCAGACATTTTCATCATTCGAAATTCACTGATTTCGGACCAATGAGGACGACATAAGCTAATTGAGTTGATCTTAAGAATTAAAGTTCAAAGATAAGAAGCAGAAAGTAAGAGAGAGATGAGAAACAACAGATGAGAGACGAGAGTTGAGCAATATATGAGAGAGAGAGAGAGAGAGAGAGAGAGAGAGAGAGCGAGAGAGAGAGCGAGAGATAGATGAAAAGATAGAGAGTGAGAAAGATAAAAGATGAGTGGCAGATAAAAGATGATAGAGAGAGAGAGAGAGAGAGCAGAGGAAAATCCGCTGAACGAAAGTGTATCTCTCAGTCAACCATTCCCGACTATCCCACACAGAATAGAATATCTATTTAACAACATTTAAATTCTCTCTGCCTTTCTCTCTTTCCTTCTTTTTACATCTTTGATTCTTATATATCGACTTAACTAGAATTTGTCTTTGATATGATCTATAGATATTTCTTATTCTTTACGATTCTTATTTAGTTTTTGATAAATTCTTTATTTAACAAGTAAGAAGACTCTAGTAGGGTGTGACTGACTAAGAGATACCCTGAAACCTGAGAGAGCTTATATTAAATATTTTTACGTTTCTTTGGCATATTCATTGTATATAACGCATGCACACATACATACAAAGTTGTGCGTAGACACGCGCTGTGCTTACTGCGCAGTTTACGCATTACTATGGGAAATTCATAGTTGAATAACTTTTCTTCTACTTGGACTTTCTTAATGAACTTTCAGAGTATAATGAAGTGATCGATAGTTTGTTCAGGGTATAAAAATCGAAGCGTCTATCTATAGAGACAGGCAAGTATATCTATGTATATAGTTCGCATAGAATGTAGATATTCATCTTAAATAGATATCTTTCTATCTTTTGGCTTCTATCTTCTTCTTTGTTTCAGCTATGCCTGCGTCTGTTACGTAACTTTCTACAAATAGAATTTCAAATTTACAAATGGACGTAACATGCACGGAATCTGAGGATATATATAAGAATATTGACATATAAATAAATATTACTTGAATACAAAATTTTGTCTATTATAGCTTTTAACAATTTGTAGACAATTATTCTGTAGCCTCATTAAGAAAAAGAAAATCGAAGTTGAATTCATTCTGAAGCCCTGACGAATTCAAACTTCCAAAAGAAGGCGCGACCGATTACAATTAGAGTATAAATATAGAAATATATAGCGTTCGATAACGTTTTCGATTGCTTTTTTTTGGATTCACACAGTTATCGGTGACATATGCCGTTCGTCAATGGCCATAAGAGCCGGGACAAACTTCATACGTAATGTATTCATACGTTTAACGTATCGATAACTTTGCGAATGCCAAGGAATCGATCATCGATATGTTACCGAACTGCAGTTCTTATAAAGCTAGAGTCCCGCATTTCATTTGTGATTTTGGCTTATAGTATAGCCAATACATAAAAGAAAAATGAAATGAATCTAAAGAAAATGAATTCAGCCATAATAAAAATATACATATGATAAAAATGTATATATTTTAAAATTTTGTTCTTTCTTGTTATTATATTTTGGCTCCGAATTCCAAAGCAGTAAAGCAATAGCCAATAGCAAAGGTTTCCCTTATTCCCCACACTCAATAGAGTCTGTAGAGCATATGCTGAACATTTCAGTGAATTCCGTGGAAGTTATTAAGGAAAACGTGTGCTCAATTGGCGAAACCACGTGGCAATTAGCGACAAACGCGCGCATTGGCTCGATGCACGGGCACGCACACACACACACAGAGAGATGAGTGCGTGGATGCTTCTATTTATAGAATTGCAATCGTGATTGAGTTGTTGCTGAATTTTCAGTTCTGGATGTTTCACTCCACAGCAAATCACTGGAGAGGTACAGGAGGTTACAGGTTCGAATCCTGTTTGATTGTGGAGATTTGTCGGGATTAAGTCTATCCCTAGTCGCGCGACCATAAAAAGTAAAGTCATAATTAAAGTAACAGAATTACTTCAATTATGACTTTATCGATAAATATGAAGTGCTTATCTCCCCAGCTTAGGGTATCGAATCGTCAAGCACTGTCAGAAATCCGAAAGATTGGAATTTGCGGCAGGTAGGCGATCATTGCGTGTGTGTGTGTGTGTGTGTGTAGATATATCGAGATGTCCCACTGTCTCGTACCTCTCGTTAAAAGTAAAATTAACAAGGTCTTATGGTCGACAAGCCGAGCGGGCGATCGACCACGGCGCGGTCTCTTCCTAGAACAGTTAGTGTTTGCGTCTCTTTTCGAAGAGACCAAATCCACATGCAAAAGGCGAGCCAATGGAATACGAACAAACATTTAACAGAGACATGTATACATACATACAGTTGTAGATATTTAAACACACACACACACAGGCATATCGTAGCGTCCCACATAGAGAGAGCGAAAGAAAGAAAGAGAGAGAGAGAGAGAGAGGTGAATCTTCGTAGGGCCATGTGAAGTTCGAACCTCGCAGCGCGCATACAAACACACACACACACATGTATCAGGCAACAGTTTGCGATTGCGTTCGAATGTTGTGTGTGTGTGTGTGTGTGCACTCAGCAGGGAATAAGGCTAACTATTAGTTCAAGGTAACAAGCGAACCCAAAACCACGACGACAACAGCCAGAACAACAACAACAACAACAACAACAACAGCGACGACGGTGGCGGTATAAAACTAATGATACGAGTTTCTATTTAGAGACGTGATTGTAGGATTTCAACAGGTAGAAAAAACGAGCGTAACAAAACAAAAAAAAGAAAAGAGAATACGAAAATGTTTCGTATTTTCAGCAAATAAACCAACACACACATAAACAAACAACGATCATCAATGTGTGTGTATGTGTGTGTCATTTAATATTTGTACATTTGCGTGAATTCGAATTCGAAGAATTTACGTTAAAAATCCAACTATGAATGTATATGTATATACATGTGTGTGTGTGTGTGTGCACAACTACAGTTGTACCTACTTTTCGTTAAATTGTTTATGCGTAGCGTAGAGGAGCGACCTGCGAGCTCGACGAAAGAATGAATTTTTGTGAAATTCGCCGTCGGCAAAACAGGTAAACGCACTTGAGCCTTTTGGATATTTTTTTATATGTATATTTGATTGAGGTTTAATGCCTTGGACACTGCCACAAGCAGATTGCAATCGGCAACACAATCGCCAAACACTAATAAATTTTGGCACTCATTTGTATATCTTTTTTTCTTTTCATATAGGTACATACTTACATACATACGTGCGCACTCCGATACAGCTATGCAAGTGTGTGTGTGTGGACTCGAATGCAAGTGTGTGTGCGTGTGGATTCGTTGATTGTAATCATTCGAAGATAATATTCACTTGATCAATGCACAATTCGATGCCATGAATTCTTTTGCTATTTTCCTTTGATTTTCTTCTCTTTTGCACTAATTCCACTTTTATTCTCGCTAACTTTTATTCGTCACACGCACATGCCGCTACACGACGCACACATTTACACATTGGCACACACACACACACACACACGCGCGCGCGCGCGAGACGATGACGATCGCGATGGCAAAGACTGCCACACGTTACACATATGTGTGAACAGATACGCATACACGGACACACTCGTCTGCATGTGTGCATCAGTATCTGTTAATTTACATATATACATACATACATTCATCTATATATATACGCCATGTATCTTGATTTCGTGTTAAGAAGCATAAATTCAACGCCACGCAACGCGACGGCGACGGCACGATCCTTTAGTTATAGATATTTTTATCGCATATTTCCACACACTAAATATCAATAATTGTGCTGATGAGACAGCTATTTTTCCTTTCAATTGTAATTCAAATGCGGCAAATTAATAATTAAAAACGCTTGAAAATATCACACAACCGCTCTCCTCAACCTCGCGCAACATAAACTAAAAATTAACAGAGCTTCGATGCTTCCGTAACACAACTGAATGCTATAGTTAACAGCAAGCGCTGTAGACGAATTTGAAAAGGGCAATGTTAAGCGTAACAGCGCTACTGTTATACTTTACAGTCGCGCTCAAGCTAAAACAGCTGTTGCACGAAAGACCTGCCTGTAAAAGGGCGCTGTTAACCGTAACAGAGCAACTGTTGTGTGCCACACATTTAAAGTAGAAAACAGCTGTTGCACAAAATGTAAACTATCGATAAGTCTCTGTATAAGCTATGCTAATCGATTTCTGGCAGCACAATACTTTTATATTAGGTATCGCCTGCTATTGATCAACATATAACAGCTGATATATGATTGCGATGGTATCGATCAATTTCTCAATATTGATTCTTTTTTCGCAGGCTCATACTCTATAAAGGTATTCCAGATAATATTATTATATTCAATTAACAATTTCAGTCGGTATTTTAATACGTTCGCTAACTATACAAATTATTAAAAGAAAAACTTGTAGATTTTTTTCCATCTATATCTTTATTATTAAGTATTGTAATAACATTTAAAGATCCAGTCCAGCATTAGCCTGAAGTCTTCCAATAAAGCTAAACGAATATGAATTATGAGCAATTTATTTGACAGACGTACCTCAGCTCAGGACTTTATATTTCTGAAAATAATGCAACAAAGTTTTGGTTAATATTTAGATCTACATATATGTATATATTCCAATTAATTGGATTTATCAGTTCTACTATCTTAAAATAAACCATTAACATGATGATATTCAAGTTTATATAAATGTTCATCATTAATCCGTTCTTATATATATATATATATATATATATATATATATATATATTCTGTTCCACCAACTTACTTTGTTTCCAATTTTGGATGCCTTTTCTTTTACTGGAAAGAAGCGAAAAATACTGAGATGAGTTTTTCACTTTTATAATAGATTACATTAATAATAATTAATTAAAATCAGCCGGTAAATAATTTGCGTTGGATATGGAACAGTTCTCTTCATGGTAGATCGAAGCGAGCTGGGTAAGTTTGTCATCATAGTATCTACACTCTGTACTCTTCTATATCTATCTAATTAATATATGCGTACCTGGTGCACATTTTCTGTCCTTGTGAAAATTCCTTTCGCTTCTTGAGCCTGCATAAAAGATAACATATATCATATTAAGCGAGATGATATAAATAATAAAAACTATTATGTTAATAACTTTGCCTGTCTCCTACAATAATTCATATTATGCTGATCATTTGGTCTGCCTTATCGTTACATTTACATTATCATAAAATATTATATTATCTCCCTTCAGTATACATCTCCTGTATTCTGCGTACTTCATATTGATATTCATATTACTGCAAAAAAGCAACAAAAGTAATTATTAGACTCTCCAAATTATACAATGTTAATTAGAATAATAATTAATATCAGCAATTAAGTATTTTGCGTTGGATATGGAACAGTTCTCTTCATGGTAGATCAAAGCGAGCTGGGTAAGTTTGTCATCATAATGGAAACTATATACTATATTTAGCTAATTGAAAATATGCGCACCTGGTGTAGATTCCTTTCTGGCCGTTGGGAGCATCTTTCGCCTGCATAAAAGGAAACACATTAAATTTAAGTACAATTATTTGTATAAGTAATAGTTATATAGGTAATTCATAAATTCAGTTGACTTTTTCTCATTTATCGCTCAAATGATGGGGAATCCGTCAATAAATCATCACTAAACATTATACTATCCCTATTGAGCATATAGCATAGTAAAGCTAGGGTTACCTTGACGCACCTCAAGCATGGTCGAGTCCATTCTTTATCCTTCACTCTTCACATTTCACATTAGGATTAGCTACAAAGGAAAACAAGCAAAATATTATAGAAGACTATCTAAATTATACAGTGATAGTAATAGTAACTAAAATCAGCAGTTAAATATTTTGCGTTGGATTAGGAACAGTTCTCTTCATGGTAAATCGAAGCGAGCTGGGTAAGTTTGTCATCACAGTAGAAGCTAAATTCTATATTCAAGAAACCAATATATGCGCACCTGGCCTAAATTCCTTTCCTTGTGTGAATTCTTGCCGCTTCTTGAACCTGCGTAAGAGACAAATATTTATACTTTAGTCGTACTGATTTAGTATTATGTTTATAATTTGGCCAGCTTCTTATATTTTCATTCAGTTGACTTTTTCTCATTTATCGCTCAAATGATGGGGAATCCGTCAATAAATCATCATCCTATATATTATATATATCATTAGCAATCTACTATCTAGGGTTTTCTTGCCGCACCTTGAGCATGGGTGTGTCCATCCGCAATCGTCCACTCTTCACACTTCGCATTGTGATTTACTGTAAGCAGAGGCAAAGGTAATACATTAGATACATTTATTTAAACATAATTACAACTAGAATTATAGTTAATATCAGCAGTTAAATATTTTGCGTTGGATATGGAACAGTTCTCTTCATGGTAGATCGAAGCGAGCTGGGTAAGTTTGTCATCATAATATAAATTGTATTCTTCTATATTTAACTAAAAGCTAGGCATGTATTGGCGCACCTTATGAATGCAGTCCACAATCCTCGACAACCTTCCCACTTCACACTGAGACTTACTGCAAAGAGAAACAAAATTATATTATATTAAGACTTTAACGCAATCATATAGATATTATAATAACACTATAGTCAGCAGTTAAGTATTTTGCGTTGGATATGGAACAGTTCTCTTCATGGTAGATCGAAGCGAGCTGGGTAAGTATTTCATCATTGTGCAAATGGTTTTGGATTTATATCATGGCAGTGCGAACGAACCTTTTGGGGCAAGTGTCCAGTAGAAGAGCGGCTTGATCCAGATTCTGGAGTCCACTAACTAGAAGCGAATGGAAAGCGCAAGAATTAGTTTTGAGATTGAAGAAGCCCCATGCAACAGTCAAGTCTAAACAATATTCAGTTGCTAAGGTGTAGTTTCATCAAGGCCCTTCAAGAGTAGCAAATAACAATACGAAATCATCACGACGGAAAACGAAATCTCATTTACAGACAATTGATCAAACTCACCTTGTAATATTGCGAGATTTTGCTTGCCTAGGAATGTCTGAAATAAAAGAATTACGCAGGAATTATTCAACTTGCCAAAAAGTTATTAAAGGAAGTTAAGGAAAGAGCTAAAACTTCAGTTCCGAAGGTGTAAGTTTCATCAAGGCCCTTCAAGAGTAGCAAATAATAAACAGACTAAATCATCACACTATATTCCATTCCATATATCTCTTTGCATTTCTTATTTACTTACATTTCAATTGAATTCCAATTCCAATTCGATAGATCTGAAAAATATAATAAAAGATAATACATATTTATTTTATTTATATTAGCTTACCATATTTATTTTCAAATCCAATGCCGATCTCCATCCCGATTCGATAGATCTGAAAATATAAGTAAATTTAGTTAATATTTTTCATAGTCAATGAGGTAAACTTCCTCTGAATTTAATCAGTTGGAAAATGTTCATCAGAATTATTTGATCAGAGACGAAAAATAGAAACATCATAATAAAATAAATAAACACAAGTTATATAAAATATAGTATTACTCACCACCATTTGAAATCCTGGGTAGAGCTGGCTGTAGTTCCTGAAAAGAGACAAATAATATTTCGAGCCCCTCCCGACCCCAGCTAAGCAACAAGAGTAGAAGTCGAACTTTTACATTTTTTTTATATTTATTTTTTTGTTTGTATTGTAAGACAGGGTGGTCTCTGGATGCCCCCTGGTTCTTCCTCTGGATTCATCCACACACACTTGCCCGCAACGCGAACTCTCTTAAACAGCCTCCTGTACGGGTGGCTCGTAGCCCTCGGGGCGGTCGATGACGGCGCCCTCGGCGGAGACGACGGCTTCGGTGGTCTTGCCGCCACCGTCGCCGTGCAGCTCCAGGAGCTTGGAGATGTCGAAGCGCGGCTTCTTGAGCACCTTTACCTTGCGTATGTAGACGTCGTGCAATGGGTAGATGCGCTGGCAGCTCTTCTCAATGTCCTTGGCAATGGAGTCCAGTGCCAGCTTGTTCACCAGCTGCTTCAGGTCGGCGCCGCTCACCTCGTTCGTGATGATGTCCGTCATGCGGGCGCGGATCTTGCGCACCTGCGACTGCTGCGCGTAGCAAGTCTTGCGCTGAGACTGCTGATCCTTGAACGTGAAGCCGATGCAGAAGACGCGCAGCAAATATCCGTCAACGGTCTTTGCCTCCACGATGGCCTCGATGAGAGTCTGCCACTTCTTCACCATGGATCTGGATGTTTATTAATGAAACATGTAAATTCTTGGTCACACACACACGCACACACACACACACACACGTGCGTCATACCTGTACTTGTCCGTGGTCAAGTCCATGCCGTGGAAATTGCACAGCACGTTGCGATCTTGCACATCCTCGGCGATGAGACGGAACTTACGGAATGAACGCTCCGGGTCGATGTCTTTCTGCAAGTCCGCAAGCGAAACTTCGAAGACGCGACCCTTCAGATAGTCGGAGGCAATGCGCTGGCCCTGCGTGCGGTTCACCAGGGTTTTGCCGATCTGCCTGGTCTGAAACATGTTTGGTGCCTTGACATCGTACCAATCCTTGCGCGAAAAAGGATCGACAACCTTCTTCTTGCCACCTTTTTTGCCGCCTTTCGAGAGACCCTTATTTTTGCCGACCGCCATGGTATATGTCTAAACCGGAAAAGGTCGAGTCACGTTGAGCTGTCAAAAGAAGGAAATGGAGAGCAGTGTTGTGAAATGCCACGCAGAATGCCTCAGGGTTGCTTCACACCGAACGATTTGCGATTATTTTTGAGATTACTAATGCGGCATGAGCGGAACTGAAATAAAAATATTATTTTTATGCATTTTTATGTAAAATCATTTACATTAATTCACAAATAATTATAGGAAATGTCAGACAATCGCCAGGTTATTATACAATACACCAAAAACAATTCATATAAATATTTTACAAATGACTACAATGTCAAATTTTATAAAAATGATGTAGAAATTACACATTCAATTGAAAGTGGCATTTTCTCAATAATTATTTATTTGATTTAATGTTAAATTCTAAGCTACTTATGTGAATATCGACCGTCGATAAGTTTCCCATTCCCATCCATTTCACTCTGTTATCGCAGTGCATAGATGGCTTGCTTGCACTGAAAGTCGGTATTTTTCAGTTTGCGACGCTTGGGCACACGCTCTCAGTTATTCATCGCATCCATTTTTGTTCTGCTTGGTTCCTTTTTAAATTAATTTTGCTATGAAAAGTTTCTAATTGTTTGTCTCATAAGCAATTCTATTCAATTCTATGACTACATTTAGTGCTAGCACAAAAGAAATACCTTACCTTACACGAGTACAAACGATAATAACTATGGATACGGCTTGCTGACATTGGCTTGATTCGTTTCTCTCTCGGATGGACATCACGCTTAATTCCTGATCTCAAAAAATATATACTTACCTTATATATATATATATATTTTCATATGTGTGGCAACTATTGAAATGTACAAAAACAACATATTGATTAAAAAGAGGAATTCGCCTAAGAAGCACCAACAACAACAACAGAACACAACATAACTGTGAATAACACAAACACACACACACACACACACACATATATATATATATATATATTTATATATATATATATATACATATATATATTCTGGCAAATCCTGCAATGTACAATAATTGAGCATAGAAAATTAACAGTTATGGATCCAAATAGCTTCGCCTACGAGCATTATGGCATTTTAGTTCAGAATGATGAGGACGAAATGCCCAAGTCCACGTTGAATGTACAAAATCTGAGCAATGGCAAGTGATCTGATATATAATGATTATAATGATAATAATAATTGAATTAATTTAATCTAGTTTTAGGTACTGAGGACATTGGACACAGCAGCGATTTGGTGCTCGTTTCACAGCACGATTCCTTCGGTCGCGCGGATTTGCACTTTGATGGAAAGTCCTTGTTAAAGGCGCCAGGGAAAATGTGAGTGAAATGGAGGAGTCTGGCGATGATCCGATTTCTCATATATATGTTCTTAGCAGGGAAGGAAAGGCTGATATGCAGTCGGCAACAGCGAAGGATTTTGAGGAGAGTGTTTCGCAGGACTTGGTCAATTGCATGCAACAATTGAGGCAGGATCGAAGCAACGCTGAGCCCGAACTGATGATGGAGCGGAAGAATATGACGCTGATGTCGGGCAACGGCAAGTCGCGCCGATGGGAGCAGAAATTAGTTCAAATTAAGACAATGGAAGGCGAGTTCAGTGTCACCATGTGGGCATCCGGCACGTCGGACGACGAGTACTCCAGTTCGGATCAGAATGCCGATGAAATCGACTACTTAAATGGCAACGAGAGTGCGCTGAACCCGGAGCACCTGAAAAAGAATGAAACAGTATTACAGCAGCAGCAGCAGCAGCAATTCTTTTTTCAGCAGCAGCAGGAACAATTTCTACAACTACAGCCTCAATTAATTGTGCCAATGAATGGGACAACAACAGCAGCAGCAACACAAGCAGCAGCTGCTGATAAATGCAATATTAATTCGAAGAGGAATTTGAATTGTGATCCGCAAATATCGTCGTATGTTGCCATATCGCAAGGATGTCGCCTGCTCAATGACGAGACGCTCCTGGCCATCAAGAATCAATCATTAGTGCCAAACGATGATTGCGATGTGAACAGCGATGCAGCTAATGCATCAGTAGCCTTTGGTATGACTCACTCAGCAGACTTTATTCTGGACCCTTTAATCCTTATATCCCCTTTATATATCAGCAGCCGGAACAGCGCCAGCGCCACCAGCAGCAACAGCAACAGCAGCAGCAGCAACGGATTCAGTGGAGCTCGCGGATACCTCGGACTTTGCACAATTTGGCAACGATAAGAAGATTGCCTGTCCCCACAAGGGCTGTCATAAGTACTTCCGTGATTCGTCCGCCATGCGCAAGCACTTGCACACTCACGGCCCACGCGTTCACGTGTGCGCCGAGTGCGGCAAGGCGTTTGTGGAGAGCTCCAAATTGAAGCGGCATCAGCTGGTGCACACGGGCGAAAAGCCATTTCAATGCACATTCGAGGGTTGCGGCAAACGCTTTTCATTAGACTTTAATTTAAGGTAATCCAGAGACATCCATATATGTATATACATACGGATATATAAAGATATATCTATTGTTTATCATTGCCAGAACACATGTGCGAATTCATACGGGAGACAGGCCTTTCGTCTGTCCGTTCGATGCATGCAATAAGAAGTTTGCTCAGTCCACAAATCTTAAATCACATATTTTGACACATGCAAAAGCCAAGTAAGTCTATACAATATGTAATATATATATATATGTCTATAAATTACTGTAATTGCAGGCGAAATACAGCCAATCCGCGCCATAACGTTTGCCCCAGCAACGAACCTCTAAGCCCCAGCGGGGAGAGCTCTACGAATCTGATAAAAGTAGAGCTGCGTGATACAACTATGTCAGAAACCCATGCCCCATTTGTAATGTACGCCGACTAAGATTTTAGTGTGTATATTTTGAACATAAAACTCAAAGTCTTGTATAAGTTTATATGCATAAGGTCTTATATATTATATATGTGTATATACATATACATATACATAAATAGGAATATATATATTTTAAAGCATTACAAGAACATAGTATGTATATATGTAGCTACGTACCTAAGTTAGCTGGTAAGAAACATTTATTTTCTCAAGAAGAGTGTCATTAAATGGAACGCAAATTAAAGCCTTTGTGTTTAAATTAAAAAAAGATTAAATTAATTTAGAAATTACGTTTATATAAATCGCAAAGTAAGCAAAAAGCATCAAGTTTGGTTTCAAAACGTTCATTTATGTAAAGCTCTAAAATATACACATTAAACCCTATTTATATTTCCTATAATTTCTTAATTCATTTAACTATTTTGAGTCTGTTCTTGTGAACTTTGTAGTGTAAAAGGCGATTTCAGCTTAATTTATTGATTTCCTCGGATTTCTCTTTGGGATTCTCCCTTGGGATAAAGTCGAGTCTTAATAAAGGTGTTTTCTGTAGGTACGATGATGGCAGCTCATTGATTGGCAATGGAGTGTTTCGACGCAGCTTGAAGTCTACAGGAAATGCATTATATTTACCATATATTTACTTTTTATTTCCTACTCACCATGGACATAGACCTGGGAGCTCTTCGTCCTCTGCAGCCATTGATCGTTGTTCTTGCGATTGGGTCGAAAGTAATTTTTGAGTATGTTCACCTTGTATGTCTCAGGCGATTCTTCGCTGATGAGCTAGAATATATATATTATGTATAGTAATTTATATAAACATATATATAAATAAAAGTGATCGAGAGGCGTATATACATTCACTTACTGTACTCTCGTGCTCAGGTTCGGTAAAATCGAATCTGTTGTGGACCTCTTCCAAATTGGAGTTGACGTCCTTGTTTTCACAGAAGTTTCGCCTATGAAATGCAGATCTGAGGTTGGCTGGCGGCAATTTCAAATTGTTTTCAATATCATGGGGCAATTTCCAGGTCTTGAGATCGTCATTCCAAAGCGAGTTTTCCAGTATTTGCTCGGGATTCCTGGAGGTAAAGTAAGTAGTAAGGCAAGACCTAAGAAACAACCATTTTCCTTACCAGTTCCGTCCATTTTTCCGTAGCACTGGCTGCGCCTTGTACAGAAGTAGCTGATAGAACTTTAGATTCCGACCAAGATGCCGAATTTCGTCCAGGTAGTCCTCGCGATCCAGCTGAAACTCTGAATTCAGATCGGCAACTTCGCGCTCGAGCATTTTGATCTTCTGCGCGCACTTCTTGATGCGCTCGTTTTTCATGTTGATCTCCTGCTGTATGTTGGCATAGTGACCCTGCAGCAGGTCCCGATCCTCCGCCTCCACCCGGCTCAGGGCATGCGCAATGGCGCTCAGGTGCCTCTTAGCCTCCAGCTTGCGCATGCGATGACGTTCCCGCAATTGGACATCGTCCACCCGCTCGCCGCCGATCAGCGCCTGCTTGATGAGGTCGATCCGCTTGCGCGCATGCAATTGAAAGTCCTCGTTGAGGGTTTCGTCCGATTGCTCGGCCTTTGCAGTTGGGATTACGTCCTTCATCTCGGCGATCATCTGCTGCCGCATCTTGACCTTGGCCTCCTCCAGCCACAGCTCCTTCTGCTTGTTGTTGTCCTCCTCAAACTTGTGCAGTATAACACTTTCGTGCTGCTGGCTTTCGTCGAGCATGCGCTTCAAGTTGAGTATCTCCTCCTGATATTTTCTCAACTGAGCGTCCTTGGGATCCTCGTTGATGCGAGGCGCGTTCGAAATGTTCTTCGCCCGACATGCATACCGCAGCGTGGACAGCGTCTCGTCGTAGTTGCTATCAGCCGGCGAGATGCATGCGATCATCAGAGTCTTGGTATTGCCTCCCAATGAGTCCTGCAATGGAATTGATTTCACCGGTTAGCAAAGGATCTTCAAGAAGCTCTACAAATGCACTTCTTCTTCTAGGAACTTGATGTTCCCCAAGTTCTCCAAGGAACTTGATGGAATTTCAATAATTTGCTATAAAAAACTGTTTCACACAAGCTCCTTGCTCTCCGAATAGTTGTTATAAAAGCTGTGCAACACCATTTGCACTCACCTGCAGCAAACGCGTCAGCTTGGAGTCTCTGTAAGGAACGTGCTTTGTTTTGCCATCAACCAGAGCTGATATCACGTTGCCCAACGCCGACAGCGACAGATTGATCTTCGTCGCCTCCTTCAAGCGGTCGCCAAAGGCCCCAGTTTTGCACTGTCTCTCGGAGCCAGCTAGGTCGACCAGGTTCAGCTTGCCCCGACGTATGCCTCCCATGACTGGTGTCGCTGGGGGATCGCCCGCTGTCGAGGATTCCTGAATCTGCTCTAGACTTATCGTGAATATCGTGTGGGAACGCGAGCTCTTCTCGTTCATTAACGTCGCTGCCGTCATTCGGTTTTTGTTGCCAACACTCAACCAGTTGTAGCAGTCGCTCGCATTCATGACGGCTTGACTGGTCAGCGTGGGCACCGTCACACCCACGCCTGGCACATCCTTCAGTGCGTGATTCCTAATGCTGATCGAGTCGTTCGCACTCAGCAGATCCCGTATGTTCTCATTATAGATTTCTAAATAGCTCACCAAAGCCAAATACCTTACGCTCGTAGCAATCGAGATCGTTTCGAATATATGATCAAAGCATCGCTGTATGATGCCGTTACTCTCAGCTGCGCCCGAATATCCTTCGCCCTGATGATGAAATCATAAATAATATCAAAAACGATTGCTCTAGAGGGGAGGACGATTCCCTATCCTATCGTATTCGACACACATCCTCCGCATTGGAGAAGGGCCTTTTAATCTTTAATCCGATGAATTCTATTTGTGACTACGCTACACTCTTCTATTTTCAATTTTTGAGAGGTGTTGAGGTGTTTCAATCATGAGATCGATAGACGAATATATTCATAGACTTAACTATCGATTGTCGCTAGAGCTCGACTTGGAAACTGATGTCACATCAAAGACGATCGAAACATCACAAAATCTATATGTACACAGGCATAGGCCCAAGGACTCACCTGCATTGTGTGCGTCTTGCCGCATCCAGTCTGCCCGTACGCAAAGATGGTGCCATTGTAGCCCTCCAGAGTGCTCTCGACCAGCGCGTAGCACATATCATTGTAGATCGTGTCGGTCTTCGAGAGGCCATCGTATACGCTGTCGAATCGGAAAACTTTCCTTGGTGCACTGCGAACCAGCGGGTTTATCACAGACACAGTGTACTCGCCAGTCTCTAAAATTGTCTGCGCAAATATATATGTTTGATGTTAATGAATAGTAAGGAGTATATTGCGGCCTGTCTATCTGTTAGTTCGAGTTCTTTCTTATATAGCTTTAAAGGGGCGTGGCAAGTCTATTATCTAAAGTATGTCTTATCTATATATAATCTATATCTATATCTTCTGAAACTTGAAGGGAAACTGAAACTTTTACATCTTTGAAGTCTAAGCAGTTGAGTTGGTACAGATTCACTAGAACTGGAGCGTCGCATCCTTCACAGATAGACCTAAAGATTATATTGTAAAGGTATAGATCTAGTATTCATTGCAGAAGAATATTTGTTACCGGTCTAAAACAGTTGCATTTATTCAAAAATCAATATTAATATTCTCTACTTTCTACGCCACAATATTTAGCTTTAAATGCAGGATATAGTTAGAGTAAGGGTGAACGTATTTTTAACAATACATTTTATATTTATATATTACTATTTTATTTTATATTCGATATAAACTTTTGTGAATTTTCACTTCCCCCAAAGGATGTTCTATAATGTGGTCTAAATTGAAAAGAGTACGATAGAAATTACTAGATCAATTGATAGATAGACACACATAGATAGATAGATACATGTTATAGATTGATAATAGATGATGCGATTGTAATTAGAAAACTGAGTAGCTAATAGATGGAATAGATAGGAGACACCAAATGCCACATGTCAGCTTTGTTCTGCATTTACTTAGGCAGACGGAAGGACAAACGGACAGCATTAGGAATATTATAAAAAAAAACCCATGAATAATTGTTTTACAACATTTACATATATTTCCCGCCATGTTTCTGTTTTACTTTCACATTGTTCGAACCTCTTTTCGGAAGTCTAACCCTATCCGAGTGCATGCAGATAATTATCTAGCCTGTCGAGCAGTGCAATTAGTGCTCTAGACTGCAGAACAGGGAAATCGATATCTAAAACGACCCATATATGCATATTCACATATGTAGATGAATAATAATATATATAGGATAGGTAGCGTAATACTGACTGCTTGCATAAAAAAATGTCCTAAGACTCTAGTCTTCAGCTCTAGCTGAAATGTCTTTAGTAAAGATGAACAAATATTTATACAAGCTCAAACATAATAATAGATATGTATAGTGTAGGATTATTAATCTAGTAACTCACGTCTGACTTGCTGCTCAGCTCCTTCTGATTCATCGGGCGACAGCGCACAATCACCTTTACATTCTCACCCATTACACTTTGTTGCTTTTCTGTGTTTTTTTGTGGCACTCGATATGTTGTTTATTACCGCCAATGTGGAGTGAACGGTCGAAACTAACGGGCTATTGATTGCAATACTTTGAACTTGAACCAATAATTTTATACCCGTTCGCGGGCTGGGAAGAGGGCATATTCGTTCGTCTCATATGCCTTCAATAGCTGATGTTTACTAGATAATTAGTTCTACTGTTATTTGTAGAGCTCGTAGTAGATATTAGTACACTTCTGCAAGCTTAAGGATATAGTCCTAAACTCTATTAAAATATAGATGTATCGCAACATCTCCTGGCATTTTCACTTTCAAAACATTTCTCTCAATACTCATACTGCACAAACATCGATTTGTATCGATATAAATGATATATATCGTATATCGGCAACTATAAGAACGAGCTGGAAAAGAGCTTTGGGGCATGCGCGTGGCGAATACATGTGAAAGCTCGAAGCCATGTTTGTGGACTATAAAATAATTGTGGCAATTAGTGGTGCAAATATATAATATTCGTTGTTTAAATATTCACTCGAACCGTAAATCCTTGGGAAAAGACAGTGCATTTCTTTGATATAATGCGAACAAGCTAAGATTGCAGGACAAAAGGGATTTGCGAACTGGAAGTTTTTGGATTTTGCCAGGCCTAAGATCGAAATCAATATGCAACATGTATTATAGTATATGTTTATACAATCCCAACGACTGCTGTTCTGGCTGCAAGCTGAAACGTTGCTCCCCTCCAATGACAAGGGAGCCAATACGATTGAAGCCCTCCCTCGCACTATATACCATTGTGCACTTGGCTTTGTTGTCCATGGTCTTTGTAGCGAATGCCCTGCCACCAGTAATACGAGTCGGTAAGTTCCTTTTAAGAAGTGCATTACCATTTTAAACTTTACCTTTCTAAACATTTTTGTACACTTAAATTTCTATTAATTAAACTAGATTTTATATTTGTTTGTTATGTTTAAATTATGTTAAAATGTTTAAATTAAAATTTAAAATATAAGATTTTACAACTTTATTTGTATGCTAAAACATTATTATTTTCAATGCTTAACATTATTGTTTTGGTAAATACTTAAAACCTATTATCTTTCCTATTTTAAATTCAATTAATTATAAACTCTAAGTAATTGAATTTTTATTTGTTTTTTATTTCGATTAAGTTATTTTTAATGAGGTAATTTTTTTAAAATATATTTTTTTAAAGATAATTTGTTTACTTTGGTATTATACTTTCTTTATTTTTTCTTTATCATCCTTCATCCTCCTGATTTAAAAAAAATCTTTTTGGGCAATGCTTTGTTATGCTTTTTTATTTTATTTTTTTTTTATTATTTTTTCTTACTTTATTTTTCTAATACCTAATTTGATAATATTTTAATTTATCCTTCTTTATGGTTGTTTAAAGATTGCACATAGATAATTTATAATTGTTGTATATTTTTTTATTATTAGGTGCTATTTTCACGGAAGACGAGCGAGAAGGTAGCGTGGAATCGGCCTTTAAATATGCGATTTATCGCATAAATAAGGAAAAGATACTTCTGCCCAATACACAGTTGGTGTACGACATCGAATATGTGCCGCGCGATGACTCCTTTCGGACAACGAAAAAGGTCTGTCGGCAATTGGAAGCTGGTGTTCAGGCCATATTTGGGCCAACCGATCCACTGCTAGCGACCCACGTTCAATCGATTTGCGAAGCCTTTGATATACCTCACATCGAGGTTCGCATCGATCTAGAAGTTAGTGTTAAGGAATTCTCGATCAACCTCTATCCCTCCCAAAATATCATGAATTTGGCCTATCGCGATTTAATGATGTATCTTAACTGGACAAAAGTCGCCATCATTTACGAAGAAGATTATGGTAAGCATATGTGATAGAAGATAAAAGAATGAATGAATGAATGATGAAAGATCGAAGTTGTAAGACAGAAGATAGAAGTTAGAAGATTGAAGATAGAAGATTGAATAAGAAAGATGGAAGACAGAAGATAGAAGATAGTAACTTTAAGATCAAAGATCTTCATGCATGATAGAGGATTGAAGATTGAAAATAAAGAGTGAGATTGAAGATTATAATTTGTTTATAAAATATCCTTCAATTTGTTTGTAAGTATTGAAAATGATTCCGTTTTTTTTTTTCAGGACTTTTTAAACAGCAGGACCTTATTCACTCATCCGCAGAGATGAGAACCGAAATGTATATAAGGCAAGCAAATCCGGAGACATATCGTCAAGTTTTACGCGCAATCCGTCAAAAGGAAATTTACAAAATAATAGTTGACACAAATCCAACTAATATAAAAAAATTTTTTCGATCAGTACGAAATTCATCTATCTATCATTTGCTTTTATTTATAAAATAGTTATTATTGTTATTAGTGTATATGTATTTTGGTATGAAGTAGATGCTACCATAAATTATGATAAAATGGATTGGAATGAAAAGCTGTAAACATAAGAACGAATAAGACATTCAGCTAGACCTAGCAATACCTCTAGTTTGGGGGAATACTTGAAGGTATCAAGAATCTACACTTTGTAATTTTTTTGGATTCAAGGAACTGAGAAGAATTATCCCTTTTCAAACATTCTACTTTGTTTATGGCTATATACAAAAGTACAAAAAAAGTCTCATATATTTGACTGGGTCTAAGTATCCTAATTTAGCATATCCACAATATATAATATATATACAATATGTTACCTTGAAGGCTTGAAGTCTTGTCTTTAGCTTTTTCAATATAAAGTTTTATTAATGTTCCGAGGATAAAATTGAATAGAAAACTCTTAAGTTTTGTCACGTTCATACATACAGACATGTCAATAATATATATAATTTATGGGGTCGATCACTGCTTGTTGTTTATCTTTATATATCTGTAAACATAAAAGGATTTCAAAATCTAAAAATGTGTAAGAATATTTATAGCTCGATATTTTCCAAGATTTTCCTATCTTAATAGACTGTGGAATAATGTTTAACTCTAATGTGTAGCTGTAGATCTATGCATGCGTATATATTTTGACTACATCCATATATACATATTTCCATAGTTTGTTAACGATCTACCCAATCCGATATTCAATTACAGATTTTACAGCTGCAAATGAATGATCATCGATACCATTATATGTTTACCACCTTTGTAAGTAGTTCAAAATCAACATTAGATACAAATTTTAAAATTATATATCTGTGTATAGGACTTGGAGACATATGATCTGGAGGATTTCCGATATAACAGCGTCAACATAACAGCTTTCAGATTAGTCGATGTTGGAAGTAAGCGTTATCAGGATGTTATAGATCAAATGCAAAAGCTACAACATAGCGGATTAGATATGATTAATGGGATGCCGTACATACAGGTAAGCCAATTTCGAATTTTCAATTTACTTTATTTAAAAAAATTAAATATTTATTTACTTGCAATTTCCAAATATTATCAAAGTGAAATTTATTTTCATGGAATTACTAAACTTATTTAAGAGCCCGGGCTCTTACAACATATTAAAATATAATTTTGCTTTTTAAGATTAATTTGAACTATTCTTTTTAGTTCAAAAAACTTAAAAAATCTAAAATAATAAATTTCTGTCAATCATAAATGTACCATTTTTATTGTAAACATTTTTTTAAAATAATTTAAAAAAAAAAGAGAGCTTTTTTAGTTTGCACACACCATTGTATAATTTATTTAATTTAATTTAAATATTTTCTAAATTGTTTCATAAGTCCATTTTAATTGAAAAAAAGCGTTTTAAATTAAATAAGAAATAATATTTACATATTTATCTAAGCGGTTTTATTAATAATACATATTAATACATTGAAGTAGTGTTAGAAAATATATAAGTATTATTTTTTTAATATAGTTACTTATTTGTGTCACATACATATATTGCAGACAGAATCGGCGCTAATGTTCGACTCGGTTTATGCGTTCGCCTATGGACTCAAGCAGTTGGATAGCAGTCACACACTAACCTTTAAAAACCTTTCGTGTAATTCGGACAGAGTTTGGAGTGACGGACTTTCACTGTATAATTATATAAATTCGGTGAGTATAAATTTATTTATAAACATGTAAGAAGGTTCGAGTTGGGAGTGTCCTATATATGTTTTGAAATATATTTGTAGGCAGCCGTTGATGGATTGACTGGAAAAGTGAACTTCATTGAAGGGCGCAGAAACAAATTTAAGATCGACATACTCAAGTTGAAGCAAGAGGTTATACAGAAGGTGGGCTACTGGCAACCGGATGTGGGCGTTAATATATCCGATCCGACTGCATTCTATGACTCCAATATAGCGAATATAACGCTGGTTGTAATGACAAGAGAGGTATGTGTAAATCGTACCTATAAATCATTATCTATATATATATATATATATCCTTTGCCAACTTCAAGGAGCGTCCCTATGTCATGGTCAAGGAGGATGCCAATCTGACGGGAAATGCCCGATTTGAGGGCTTCTGCATTGATCTATTGAAGGCCATAGCTCAACAAGTGGGCTTTCAGTATAAGATCGAATTGGTCCCCGACAACATGTATGGGGTTTACATACCGGAAACGAACTCTTGGAATGGCATTGTGCAAGAGTTAATGGAAAGGGCAAGCATTTCTATCTATGTGACTATATATATATATATATATATAAATAATATCATACTCTTTTCATATTTTCAGCGTGCAGATCTAGCTGTCGCCTCAATGACAATTAACTACGCTAGGGAAAGCGTCATTGATTTCACCAAGCCATTCATGAACCTTGGCATTGGCATTCTCTTCAAGGTACTAATAATTTATTCAATTAAAGACTTTACTTTTACTTTACAATATTTTGTATATATGTATATTAGATAAGCCTCTATTTATGTCCAGATCTTTCCTTTTCCTATTCCCTATGCTAGTTCATTAGGTGAGAGTAAAAACTAGATCTTATAGATTTTCAGATCGCGCTCAAAGATATGAACAGACGGACAGACCGACGGACGGACAAATGCACACGTACGGACGGATGGTTAAAAAATATCTGTCCTATTGGACTCTGTTTTATTCTTTTTTTAAATAAAAAAGCTCTGGAAATTTCGAGCGAAGATTTTTAAAGCCACAGAATTGAGCTTCTTTAAGAAATAACTACTTATGAAAGCTATACAGTTTATTATTTGGAGGGAAAATACAAATTTTCGATTGTCGACTCTGACTTTGACTTTATATTTTATTGTTCTTCAAAGGCGTACAAATTAGGCCATTTCGAAATGTTCAGGGGATTATTTAGTCAGTTCGACCGAATATAATAAAGTTGGTTGCCCGACCTTTTGTACTTTTTGAGCATATTGAAAATGGGAAATCAGGGTATAATGGTTTTGTTGGATGTATGTAACAGGCAGAAGGAGGCGTGGAAGACGTGGAGTATATATATTCATGATCAGGACAACAAGAGAAATCGATTTGGCCCTGTTCGTCTGTCTGTCTGTCCGTATGTATGAAAGCATCGATTTCACCTCTCATAAGAGCTAGAGACTTGAATTTTTTTTTTAGATCCCTATATACAGCGCGCAGATCAAGTTTATTTCAAATAATCGATTAATATATTCGTTTTTTTTTTTTGTAATGAATAAAAACATTATCGAAATTTAGGTAAGAAATTGTATCTCACCCATCTTAAAAGCTAGAGACACCAAATTTTATATTTAGCTTTATATGTATTTTATGCATTTTCGAATTTTGTTATATTTTGGATACCGGCCCCAAAATTCCCCTAAAAATTGAAGTTCAGGTGCAAATATAGTCAAAATGTGAACGAGTTTGCACTTCCACAAAATTTATAAATATGCCCATAGAATATGTTGATCATATGCCGAAAATTTCATTGAAATCCGTTAAGTAGCAAAAAAGTTGTTAAGCAAAACGTTTGCAAAAGCACGCGGCAGCAGCGCTAAGCGAACGCACTTTTCTTATGCATGTGCACTCACACATACAAACGCTCGCATTGTTAATTCGCGGAATCGCAATTGCGATTGTATTGGGTTTGAATTATCTGCCGCTACAATGTCCGTTTTTTTTTTTTTTTGACTAAAATGCTATTTGATTGTTAAAGTACAAAGCTGAAAATTTGTAAAAGCTTACGCTAAATAAAGGCTATGGGGAATATTGAAAAACACAGATTCGACGGGGCTCAGGGTATCCTTTACTCGGTCACGCCCGACTAAAGTTTTCTTACTTGTTTCTGCTCGTATTTGGGTTTTATTTATATATATATAGTTATATACATATATACATGTTTTGTAAATTTGGCTTTTCATTATATTGATTACAAATCGTTGATCGCAAATCCTTAGGTGCCGACCAGCCAACCCACTCGACTGTTTTCCTTTATGAACCCGTTGGCCATCGAGATATGGCTGTATGTGCTAGCTGCTTATATATTAGTATCCTTCGCGCTATTTGTGATGGCTCGCTTTTCACCGTATGAATGGAAAAATCCGCACCCATGCTTTACGGAAACCGATATCGTTGAGAATCAGTTTTCGATATCGAACAGCTTTTGGTTCATAACGGGAACGTTCTTAAGACAAGGATCTGGACTGAATCCAAAGGTGAGTTTAAGCATCAAGTTAATCATTGAATCCATATTAAGTATAGCTGTATATATGTGAAGTGGGGTATTGTGATAATTATAGTCTGTTTATATATATGATTGTATATATATAAATCAAGTTATATTATATTTTTGCAGATTTCAGATCGTGCCCAAACGAAGTTTTTCTCTTTTATGAATCCGCTCGCTATCGAAATCTGGTTTTATATAGCCTTTGGGTACATTCTAGTGTCCATGTGTATCTGGATCGTAGCACGACTATCGCCCATGGAGTGGGTGCGATCGAAGCCCGCCTGCTCCATGGCCTGCGATCATATGTTGCGTAAGATTCATAAGGCAAATATTGCGTACGACCATTTGGAGCTGAAGTCGATTACAAATCGATCTGATGACGGACAGCATAATAATGATGATAATAACGATGTGATTGATGTCAAGGATGACATCGACGTCCATCCCGATGATGGATCAGACTCCGATGATACGTTGGAGCTGGTGACGGTTCAGAATAATTTTACATTGAAAAATAGCTTTTGGTTTGCGATTGGCGCTCTTATGCAGCAGGGGGCCGATCTCTATCCCAGGGTATGCATATCACCCTCCCTTCCTTCGGTCACTTTCCATATTAATTTAGGCTGTTGAACAAAGAGCAAGATTGCAAATTATATCGCCCAGAGTGAATAGTAGTTGTCTAGCATCAGCAAATTTAATTAAAGTAAGCTCGGAGTTAAAAAAATAATAATAGCAAAGAGAACTTGTGACGTCAAAATATTTGGATTTGGATCTTTTGAAATTAAGAACAATTTGCTTTAATTCAGTGAATTAAAATATTTGTGTTACTTTTTGGAGGCGGTTATATAACTGCACAGGTAACTTGCTGCTAATTTTGCGATATATACATTATAAGCATGATATTATATAAATATATTGTTATATATATATGTATTAGGTAAATCGAGGGAAATTAGGATAAGTCAATAATAATAATTTACAATATATATATATTTTTTAATCATATATTTTTTCTCCTCAGGCAACGTCGACACGCATCGTTGGCGGCTGTTGGTTCTTCTTCTGTTTGATCATCATCTCATCGTACACGGCGAACCTAGCTGCTTTTCTGACAGTCGAACGAATGATAACTCCGATTGAAAGTGCCGCTGATCTCGCCGATCAAACGGAAATTCAGTATGGCACCTTGGAAGGCGGATCAACAATGACATTTTTCAGGGTGAGTATGATAATATTTCTGATTTGATATTGTTTTCATTACATATTCAGTTCAAGCTTCATTGTTCTTGTTAAAATATATAATACAGTTTTTAGTTTTTGTTTTATTTATATTTTTATTTTCATATAGTTTATTTATTATATGTATATAGTTTCTGAAATTTATTAAATATTTTTGCATGTAGAATTTTACTTAGCATTTAGCTAAATTTAAGCGCAATTCGTAAAGCTTACATCAATCGGATCTAAGTTTCTTTGTAATGTTGTTACACATAAATGAGTAAAAGACTTACATAATTTCCACTCATCCGGCAGGACTCGAAAATAGGGATATATCAAAAGATGTGGCGTTATATGGAAAACCGAAAGACGTCTGTGTTTGTGAAAACGTACGAGGATGGAATCAAGCGAGTGATGGAGGGCAATTATGCCTTTCTAATGGAGTCAACCATGCTGGACTATGCGGTTCAGCGAGATTGCAACTTGACACAAATCGGGGGACTGCTGGACTCGAAGGGCTACGGCATTGCAACACCAAAGGGATCCCCGTGGCGGGATAAAATTTCATTAGCTATATTGGAACTGCAAGAGAAAGGCATTATACAGATACTCTACGACAAGTGGTGGAAGAATACGGGCGATGTCTGCAACAGAGATGATAAGAGCAAGGAATCGAAAGCAAATGCTTTGGGGGTGGAAAATATTGGTACGTATTGCTCAGTTTAGCTTAAGCTTAAGAAATTGACCTTCCAAAATATAAGCTGGATAAATTAAAAGTAGTATCTCTGCCTTGGGGTACCCTTCAGCGTATCTCCTAGTCAGGCACTCCATAACTAGAGCTTATTATTTCAATTGATTTTCTATATTATAAAAACCTTGCCACCTATCAATACATTATTTATATATATGTATGTTTAGCTCTACATTTAATGTATGTTCTCTCGTTCTTTAGGCGGTGTTTTCGTTGTTCTACTGTGCGGCTTGGCGCTTGCTGTGGTTGTGGCGATATTTGAGTTCTGTTGGAACTCAAAGAAAAATCTGCATACAGACAATCAGTCGTTGTGCTCCGAAATGGCCGAAGAGCTGCGCTTCGCTATGCACTGCCAGGGATCCAAGTCGAAGCAAAGGCCGGCGCTCAAACGTGATTGCCTCAAATGTGCTCCAGGGTCCACTTATGTGCCGACTAATGTAACAATGCCCAACCTGGGCGTTCATTATAACTATTTTAATTGAATCAGATCCGCAAAATAAAATCCAAAAGAGAGAACACAAAAGAAACAAACTATAAAAATCGATTAAGGCTTTTAAAATTAAGTTAGTTTCGTGTACTTACATATTATACATACGTGTGTATCTACTTTACAGAATCTCCTTTTGTATCAAGACTTTAAAAGAGAAAATAAACATTTGTTGCCAAGCGAACAAGCCTCTAACAAATGCCTATTCTATTATTTGGGACTCACCTGCCTTGAGTGGACCTACTCTTTGTACTCTCTGGTGTCAGAGTCTGTGTAGGTGTGTACAATAGCAACATCAAAGGGATAGTTACGGAATCTGTAATTACAGCTTCTATCTTCCTTGATTACAAATTAAAGTTAACTGCTTTTTTGCTGTTTTAAAACATATTGAAAACTGGTTATAGAATCGCATCGATTCGCTTGAGAATAGGAAAAAAAAACGTTTTTATTAATAGGAAATGAAACTTAGATGGAAAGAATTTTATGTTGAATACTTATTTTTCCGTTAAAATGATGAAACATCCGTATTTACGTACATTTGTACATATGCGATATTTTTATTTTTTGTTAAGTGCGTGTACATTTAATTAATTGTGCTAAGCAGACTTAAAGTTCTACGATACTAAACTTAAAGACGATATTACCGTTTATTCTTTTTATGGGACTTACTAATTTTGCGACGCTTTAGAATCATGTCGTATAACGCATCTAATCCCTCTTGTAGCCCCTCGCCAGTTATAGCACAGGCCGGCTGTATGTACCAACCTTTTACATTTAAATTATTGTGTTTAACTGTGAATTGCTGTTGCGGATTGCTCAGCGCGGTTGGGGAACTGGAGGCCTTGCACTTCGCTTCCGCATGGGACGAGGTGCTCTTGGGATCCAGTTGGAAATGATCTGTGCTCCTCGCGTGACTGCTGGCACTGCCCTTGTTCACATCAGTTAGTGAAGTTGTGCCATGGTCCGTATAACTTTGGTTTGATGTGGCAAAGCCTGCAATGTTGCCAGTTGAAGTCGAGGTGGAAGTACTGGATAGATTCGATATTGGATAGTGAAGCTCGTGCAGTCCCAAAAGCTTCTCCAGTTGCTTGGGACAGCATGCGCTGGGTAGATCTTGTTTATTCGCCAAAATCAGCACAGGAACACCCTAAAATCAAATCAAATCAAATCAAATATTAGCAGTATTCTATATATTAGATGTAAGACATATATATACTGACCTGGTTATCAGGACATTTGGCTGTACGCATTAACTCCATCTTTGCCTCCTCCATGCGCTCCGTGTCGACAGAATCCACGACGAATAGAATGCCATCAGTGCAGCTAGAGGAATATTTATATTTGTATATATTGTCTTCATGATATTTAGTATATGAAATAATGATATACTTAATAGCGATTATATATGTATGTGTTGACTGTAAACATCTGTTTAACCTACCGAGTGTAACTTCGCCAGAGCGGCCGAAGTTTCTCTTGTCCGCCCACATCCCAAACGAGAAAGTGAACTCCCTTCGCTTTGCCTAAGGTACCCTGCACCTGCAACCAGCACAAATTCATTAATTTGTTTCTTTTTCAAGCTCTCAGAGCTGTTGTGTGTACTTTTTCACAATTAAATCCAATAGTGGGAACTGTGTTTAAATACTGATCGAACTTAAGTCTATATAGTGCTGTTGTTTTGCCAGCGGAGTCCAGGCCCAGCATAACAACGTGTAGTGTTCCCTGCAATTACACAGTTAGCTTAATCATTTATTATTATGTTTGAACAACAATGTGGGGCTACCTGTGAAGGCAAGGCATCCAATAAATTTCCATTTTTTACCATCGTTGCCCCCATTTTTTTCTTCTGTTTTTCTTACATTATTGTTACCACAGTTTTGCTTAGGGATGCTGATTGGTGTATCGATACATCGTATCGTTGCTATTATTTTTCCTTACATCTTGGGATATATGCACACAGCGAAAAAGAGGTGAGCAGTATTCGATAGGTCGAGAATCGAAATGAGTGAATGGCAAATTTCCTCTAATCGTTATTAACATGGTTTGAAAATGTTGTTATCGTGAACTGTAACCAGAATCGTTTAATTACACATATAACAATTAATGTGTAATACATATATAAAACATTTTCTTAGTAATATTTAAATCAAACAGCAATTAAAATCTCTTTAGAGGGCTCTAATATTTCGGAATGTGTAATCGATAATAAGAATAATAATAAGCTTGCCGCTTCTTTTTACTCATTCAGTACATACATATTAAATATTGAAATCAATCGCCAATAAAAGTAGTGTCACCAATGAAATGTAATAGACGGATGAAGTCTTAGCTTATTAGCAGCTTTCTTACGCACGGCGGCGTTGATCTAAGCTAATCGATAAAGAAATACTAAGTGACAGCAATCATCGATTGAAATGTGAGTCTGTTAACATACGACAATTCAGAGCTAGTTAGCAGCTGTTAAAGCAAAGTCAATGCTGAGTGCACGTAACGGACATTGTTTAACGTAGTTTCAAATAAACGCTGGTAAAGAGAAATAATTTGAAAAATAAGATAATTGCCAATTGTGCTACAATAATATATGTAGTGCGGTGTCTGCCACTATTCAGAACAAAATGATCAGGCCATTATTAAAGAACTAAATTATGTAGTGCGGTGTCTGCCACTATTCAGAACAAAATGAACAGGCCATTATTAAACAACTAAATTACTATTGTTCACCTCAATCGAGCTAAATGTAAACTGCATCATCTAAATCATGTCAATCATATATTTTTGCTATTAAGAGAGAGAGAGAGAGAGAGAGAGAGTATGTTCGACTAGACAATTCTTGAAGTACTTGATGTGATGTATGCCCAATAAAATAAACATTTGGGCCGTTTTTGAAATAGGAGCATTCATGTGTTTATGTACGTGTACATGTGTGCGTAAGCATGTACATCGCAACACGTTTATGCATATGTGTGTGTATGCCAAATACATACATGCGTATATGTGTATAGGTACATGTACATGTCTTTTTATATCGGACTGTATTTAAATAAACATATGCATACATACATTCATGCATGCATATATATATTGTTAATATGCGGGAACTTGGCAATATAGAAAATAAATAGAATGTGGACACTGTGTGGACATTGTGGACAGCGTGTGGACGCTATATTTAATGTGCACTCATATTCTTTAAATCGAACAGAGATACACACAAACACAGGCATACACGTGTCTAAGTGTGTGTGTGTGTGTTGTGTGTGTGTGTGTGTGTGTGTGTGTGTGTGTGTATTTTATTCATTCGAGGTTATTATTTTAGTCCGGACGGCATTTTAATTTTATTGTTATCTTATACAAGTGTAGACCGATAATTGAATTTTCGATTGTGCAGCGCGCTGTTCGTTTTGTAATTTTTAATTCACAAGAATCGAAATTCGTAAGTTGAATTAAAATGATTTGATTTTTGTATAATGTAATACATTTTACTGTTTAAAAATAGTGAAAAAAAAATTAAATAAAATATGCATACAGATAATCAATGGGTTATATAAGACGACAAGAGAATATTTTAAAATTATATACGCCTACGTCTAATTCAGCTCTTTATGACGTGTATTAATGCATTAATATATACATACATATGTAGATATGTATGCACATACATTCATACATCAAACAAATCCACAGTAGGCATAATGAACGGTGTTAACAGGTGCTAAATACTATGATAATCCTACACATAGTATTATATATATATATATATATATATATATATATATATATATATATATATATATATATATATATATATATATAATATATATATATATATATGTATATGTGTGAGTGTGTATGCATATATGCATGTAAATATATTTGAAAATAAATATGTTCTTAGACTCCCGAAATATATAACAATATAAATAATAAATATTCTAAAATAAATTAATGTATTTTTAAAAATTTGACATTTTCAACCATTTTTGAAAATGCTTCAATAAATATATTTTATAAATAATAATAAAAATACATTTTATTTTATTATTTTTTTTTTGTGAAATATATTTTTTGATTTTAATTTAGATGATTATTTTTTAAAATCTGAAAATTATTATTATACTACATTATTAAAAATATCTTTAACAACTAAATTACTTCAAAAAATATTTTTATTTTTAAATTTCAGAATGTTTGTATTTATTACAAAAAATATACTTTCTGAATTTTGATATTTAGTATTAAAAAAATTAAATGCACAAATTCTTATAAATGTAAAAAAGCTCAAAAAAGATTACCATCTGGGTCCATTTAGCCATCACTCCATCTGTAATTATGATACCTCATATAAACTTGGATATCTCAGATAAATTTTGTATTATCGATAACTGGTTTTCGGGATTTCATGTAAACCTAGGCATAGCTTTTTGTTGATAAATACAATAATTATTAACATTATTATTGTTTTCCCTAGACTAAATAACTTGGATTTAACTGAAAATGGATTCCGAAGTCGTGGTAAGTGCAAAACAAAACTAGCAATAGCTAAATAATTTGTACTTCATAAATTTGCAATCTACTTTTTATGTGTATTTTGTTGTACTTTTTTTTTACTTAAATATATTTTGTATATATTGATTTGTTTACATAAATTGTCATATGCCATATCATACCCATTATGATATAGCCGAATCGAATGCCCCACGATAGAGCTCATGTCTATAGGCTTTCAATGCTTCAATACTTTGCTCTTATACAGACAGCTCGACGGACGGCAAACCAATATACTCATTTCACTTTAGGCTCAGCGTACTTTCCAGCTGTGCTTGTCTATCAGCCTTCTGTCTTCTGCGCACTGAGCTTCATCAAATCACAGATGACGATGCTGCTGCCTATGCTTGCTATCTATGCCAATCGCTTGCCGCTATATATATATACATATATAAAATATGTAACTATTGTTTTTTGTTATTTTAAAAATAAAGACAAATGTAACTGAAACCAAAAGTACACAGCAACAAGAGGTGGTTAAAGAAGAAGCCAAAAAGCCTGAAACCGAACCGGAAGTTGTTAAAGAGAGTTCGACTGATGCCGAAGTAGTTGAAAAAGTAGTGGAAAAGGCAGCAGATGGTGCTGTTGAAAATGGCGAGACAACAACAACGACAACAACAGTTGTGGTGATCAAAAAGGACAAGGCCAGTGACGAAGAGGAAGGAGAAGTAGATCCCCAGATAGAAACCGAAACAACGACAACAACGAAAACAATTGTTGTTACCAAGAAGGAGAACGAATCGGTTGACATTCCCGAAAAGGAAAGCGAATCGTCAACAACAACGACAACAACAACAATTGTTGTGGTCAAAAAGGAGCCGGAGGTTGCTGACAACTCTGATAAGGAGAGCGAAACGGAAACAACAACAACCGTTGTTGTTTTGCCCAAAAAAGAGGAGCCAATCGAAACAGAGAAAGCAGAAAAGGAATCAAGTTCCAAGGCAGAGGCTCCAAGCAAAGCGAAAGAAACAGCTGTTGTCGAAGACGACAAAGAAGAAGTAGTGGAAGAAGAAGAAGAGGAGGAAGAAGAAGAAGAAAGTGACGATGATGATGATGAAGAAGACGTGGAGACAGTGGCCAAGACAGAAGAAGTATTCACGATTTTGCTTAGCTACTAAAACACTGTTCAACAAAATTGCGAAGCGAAATCATGTTTTTAGTAGAATCTTTTTTTTTCAAGCACTCATATTTGCAGGGTATTTACGTTTCTCATACATTTAATTACTTTAATCTCATCTTAAAATCTCTTTTATCGAACAGCTTCTGTACTGTATTTTTGCTAAGTACTCTCATTTGTTTGTTGTACAGTGTAATATTCGCACATATACTAAAAGTTTGCTTACTTATATAGAAACTATGATTTCTTGTGATCTGCGTGCAAAACTTTATCGAACTTATATATTAATACATTCATGCCTGAATTATAAAACATTGCTTTTCAATAGATTGAAGATGTCCAAGGTCAATCCGAAATTCCGGAAAAATCGGAAGTGGCTTCTGAAACAAAAATAGATCCAGATGAGAATGTCGTGAAAACAAATGTAAGTATATATGGAAATACTGTGATGCTAAGTAAATATAAATTATAAATTATGATATTCAACAAAGAAGAAATATAAAAAAAATTTTTAAGGGGTTTTTTTTTAATCACGTTAAAGAAAATATTAGAATATGAAAAATATTTCTGTATTAAATTAATAAATTCCAAAAATGTTATAGAAATTATTTTTAAAATTTATTTAAAAAAAAAGAAAGAAAATTAAATAAAAAATTGTTAAAATCACATCTGAAATATATAAAAATATTTCTGTTAAAAATAATATATTAACAAACTTGAAAACATAATTAAAAAATAAATATATTTTAATATCAAAACATATATTACAAAGAGCACGCACATAATTACATAATTAATAAAATATATAAAAATATAACATCATTTAAAAAACAGCAAAAATATAAATAAAAGATAAATATTATATTTTATTATTTATACTATCTTTTTAAATATTATACTATATATATGCTATCTTTTTTAAATATTTTTAAAAAATGAAATGAAATAAAATAAAAAAACAGGTGGTTATATAGTTTAATATGTATTACATTTAATAATTACATTTTTCTGATTTATATTTTTAAAATCACATTTTTTTTAAATTTGTTTTCAGAAGGATATTAATAATCAAATCGAAAATATTATATCCGATATTGACATCAATATCAAAGCTCAAGAGAAAATAACTCAACTCAAGGAACAGGAGCTGCAGTTGATACAAAAGCAAAAGGAATTGGCAAATCAGATTCAGCAGCAACAGTTGCTAGCGCAAAAGTTGATTGCGGAAAATCAGCTTAAGGAACAGGAGCTGCAGCGCCAACAATATTTGCAACAGCAACAGTTGCAGCAGCAACAGCAACAACAGCAGCAGCAGCAACAGCAAAGTCACCATCAATATAATGAGGAGACACCAAAGATCAAACAGGATCATTATAATACGACGATGTATCAACGGCAAGAAGATTCAAATACATTGCAGGTATGTGACACTATGATAGAACATTGCGGTAAGGCCTGACCGATTGCCATATACTTCAAGGCCTCAAAACATTTAATAAATAGGGTTTAGATGTTAGGTAGGAAGAGAAGTGAAAAAAGTTCCTTAAAATAATAGTAAAAAATAATAAAATAGTTCTGATTGATTTTTTTTTCTAAATGCCACGCCCTCAAAGTTATCCAGACAATCTTGGTAGTTGCATTTATATACATATTTGATGTGGTTAGCTGTTTGCTTTAATAGAGTCTGTAATTGATATAGGAATTCTCCCAGTCGAAATGTTGAAAGGTTTATATATGCACTTCATGAACGATCGGTCAAACAACTGCAGCCATTGTAATTAGATCACAATAAAAGGGATATATAGAAGGAAGTGATCACACTTAATGTAGTTCTGATCTTATAACTCATCCCTTATGGGTATGTAACCTCGATATACCCTATTTGTAATCCACACAGCTAGTGGATATCACGAAGCGTTCTCTCCTGGCCATTTGCCCAATTGTCTCGCAAATTAAAAGAGCACGAAACATATTCGGATCGTATACTGAAATAAATTATGTATAGCATTTTATGTAGATACGATTATTTTGTTCTTTGTTTATATATATTTATATATATATATATATATAAAATATATGTATTCTCGGAGAGTATATAGAAATGTGTGTGCATCGCACTATTCAATCTCTATAATTAGCATTTAAGAGAGCTATTCACATATGTGTACATATGTACAACTATTTAGTATATATAAAAAAAAAATTTTGTATATATATATGTGCTTGAGTGTGAATCTGAATGAGATGATTCGTTTGGGAAAAAGAAATTTTATTTGTATCAAAGGCGTTTTACGAGTTGAAATTGTTTCCTTTTTTTGTTGTGGCAAATGATGCAAAGAGATTTTCCCGAATGCATTATTAAGGGCCCAGGCCAAATATATAGTTCCACTGATTTAGACAGATCAGGAAATTGTATAATCGAAAGGAAACGGGGCTTTCGACCCAGCGATCGATACGATGAGAGCAAAAAAGAAATTTTGCTCGAGCTGAGCCGAAAACTGTGGAAGAGGAAAAATGTACGTAGACAGGGAGCGGGTATCTACACCTTATAGCTATTAGACAGATCCAGTTCATATATGTACATCAACATCAAATGTGAGCTTAGCGAAAAAATATGTATGTGTATGTGTTATCAAACTATAGGAATCGTCCAACATATCGAGGACAGTTGATTTGCGAAAAATATTTACTCCAGCGACAGATGCACCTCAAATATTGCCGAAGAACCGTAAGTAGTGCCTCAACAAATTGTCAAAAAAAATTGAAAAAGGTGATACGTAAACTAAAATATATAATATATCTTAAGAGTATATATTACCAATTGCCCAATTGATCAGCCAATCACATTCCAATGCTATACTCATTGCTGCAATACGATTTACTAACCAAGAATCTATTTCCGAACAAGCCTGAACAGAAAAGCCTTTCTTTTAAGATAAAGAGATAACTATTAAATGTTCCGAAACATACCCGCTATATCCCCTTCTATCTCTCCCTCTGAAATCTCTTTCAAGTTCACCTGTGCTGTCACAGAGCTTTTCTGTTTGGTCTGTTGATAGCTTCACCTTCAGGTTTGGTCCAATTCTTGGTTACTAAATTTCATGAATTTGCATTCGTTAATATTAATCATATGTCAGTCATCATTACACTTATATATATATTTGCAATTAATGAAAGTTCGCTTGATTCATTAGACATACATTAGGTATTATCACACTATGTGTGGATTACGTATCGCCTTTTGAAACTACATCCTCTGTATATGTTTGTACGTTGCGTCAATCTATTTTGAATCTGACTTCAATTTGTTCAACATAGGAAAGCTCTATGCCTCATCAGCATTTTATTCACCAACACTGCATCCCACTGTGGAGGACCAAGTAGAGCTTGCTCGCCGAATCTCGCATTCGTTGAGCGACATAAGCAATCAAACTTCTAAGGGTCAAACCATGTATGTGAATCGAAAGAAACGCTCAGTTAAATGGGTTCACGAAGGTTGTGGTCAAGGTAAAAAATCCCATATAGATATTTGTTGGATGCATGCATGAAAAAAAAGAAGATTCCCAAAAGGTACTTAGTAGGTATATTTCAATATACATCTATACACATACATATGTATATATATATATATATATATTTACCAGGTATGTAACTTAAATATGAAATCGGATATTTGATCAACAAAATTTTAGAACATTTTATATCTCTCTTAATAGGTATAAACTATTTGAATTGAGAGAAGGTATCTTAAAACGAATGTATTTGTTAAAGGAAAAGAACATACATATCAACTATGTTTTCTATCTTCAAAGGTCTTCAAAATATGCTTTCAATTTTGCAGGCGTCTTATATATGTATGTTTTAAATTTCACATAGTCTGATTGGGCTTATGAGTTCGTTGCAATCATTTGAACGGACAGACAGACAGGGAAGCAGGCAGGTGGATAATCAGACATATCTACATGAACTCAGACCGTTTTAGCGACTTACAAAACATTGTATTAAATTGCGATATATGCCGGTTTCAAATATATCTGGTATATATATATATATATATAAATATTTGTGTATAGATATATATTTCTGTGATTGAATGATGAAAATCATTTTAAGAAAATGGCATTAAATTTAAAAGAAGATGAGAAACATTTATATTATTGAATAATTTAATAATATATTATTATTATTCAATTAGATAAATTATTTAAATATGATCATAAATTAATATTGTAGTATAGATAAAAGCGTTAAATATTAACAACTTTTGGTAGATATTTAATTTTTACTATTTAATATATTTTTAAATATATTTAAAAATATATAATTTGTATACTAAATTTTAAAAAATATATAAATAAAAATGTATTAAAATATTTAAATATTTAGTTATGTATATTTAAATCAAAGAATTGTTCATAATAACAATTAGTTAAAAAATTAAATCAAATAGTATAAAAGTATTTTATTAAATTATTATATATATATATTTGTGTTTAATATATTTTTGTTTATATAATATATTTAAAAAATATATTAAAAATATTTCATAAATTTAAGCAATAACAAGTAAGAATACTCTAGTCGGACGTGACCGACTAGGGGATACTCTGAGCTCCGTTGGGGGAATTTAGGGCCGGTATCCAAAATATAACAATATTCAAAATTGCATAAAATTCGTGTCTCTTGCTTAAAAGATGGGTGAGATATAATTTTATAACTTGGGGATAATTATCGATTTATTAAAATTAACTCGATCTGCGCGTGCTATACACGGACCTACAAAAAAATTTCAAGTCTTTAGCTCTGGGGGCTCAAATCGGCGCGTTCAAACATACGGACAGACGGACGGATAGACGCCTCCCTCTGCATGTTACATACATCCAACAAAACCATTATACCCTGATTTCTCATTTTCAATGAGCTCAGGGCATAAAAATATAAATAAATAGAATAATATATATATAATATACAGAATAATATAAATATAAATATATATATATATATATATATATATATATATATATATATATATATATATATTAAATATATAAACTATACTACTTACTATATATTAACCATTTTTTTTATTACTTGCCAAGCTTTAAACATTTATTTTATTTAATCTCAATTATTCTTTAGCTTCAAAGAAAAATAACAATATTAACTTAAATTGTAGTTTAACTAACAAAATCATCTTCTCCTAAGCCATAAATATATTTCTAAGCGAAATCTAATATGTAATGTATATATACATATTACACAATAGGAGAAGATGAAGATATTATTGAAACGCGCTCTTTAAGCAAAGAAAATGCGGATGATAATTTGCTGCAGCCGGAACTAATTAAGCTGGAAAAAATGCCTTTAAAGCTAGTCATGAATCCACGTGGACAAATGCGCGACTATAATTCATTAAAAGAATCAATAAACATTGAATCGGGCCTTTTATCGCCCGACAATTGCGCTGAGCTAATTACTGCGTTGCAACTGCATAAAGGTCGAGGTAATTAACTATATTATATACTCGTTTAAACACACACAAATATACTAAGTTATTTTTATTCAGAAATTTACTTAAAGCTTTGATAGGGTTCCAGCTACAAGAAGTTTCTGATTTAAGTTTCAAAATTGAGAAATGTATATTTGATTAAATATTTATATGAAAAACATGCACTTATTTTAGTGTAGTGGCATTATCATCTTAAGTAATAGGGTTTATTTTTGAATATATATAGATTTTTCGAAGATATGTGGATATAACAATCAATTAAAATCAATTTTCAAATTGTTGGGGTTCCAGTAGTATTTAAATAGATCTGCAGAGAAGCTGAGAAAATCCTTGGGATGCTGCAAAGGAAACGAATTGGAACATATCGAAAAAGTAGAAATGGCCTATCAGATAAATATATTGAAAATATATTCAACTTATGAATATAGCTTAGTGATCGAGTATACAAACAGTTCTATAATATAATCTGAATATATCATGTTCTTATTGACTTAATTAACTTTCCTTTATTTAACATGCTTTTACAACCTGCCAAACGCCTCGGCCTGCTTGCTGCTCAAATATAATAACTATATACTTAAACTCAAACCTGAAATCATCGTGATTTGGCAATCATTAAGGAGCTGAGCTCTTTGCAAAACGTCGAAGAAAGGCTGACAATTGGGTAGTCGATGAGACAAATGCCGGCATTCACAGTCCATCTGGTATTCCAGATTATCAACAATATCAGGCCAATAGACCTGCTGCCACCTCGCCAAGCATCGTGCCAGCGTATTCGGATGCTGGCAAGCATCGTGTCCAGCTGAATCTTCATCAGGATCACCTCATTGAGAAATACTCTAAGCCTGGCGTGCAGGTGGTTAAGTCCCCATGGGAGGCAGCTCTGCAAACCGGTTCGGCTAGCACCGCATTTTTGGATCAATCACAATACAGAAGTCAGACACCGATTGCCACACAGCCCTCGCCTGTGCATTTCACCCAAGATTTTACCGATTCACCATCTTTGCCTGCTTCATATGCCAACTCATCCAACTATGCACAGGATTCGTATAAGAGTGTGAGTATTCTAAAACAAAACAAAAACCAAATATATTATAATAATTTAGTTTAATGTCAAAAAATTCAAAAATTTAAGAATTTAAAGTAATTTTATTTTTATTCTTTCGTGTTTTCATAAAACATAAAAAATTGTAAACTACAAAAAATATATTATAGGTATTTTATAAACCAATTTTGATAAATATAATATAAACCTGAATATATTTGCATTGTTTTTGTCTTTAGCCTTAACTTATATATTTTTTAAATTTGATTAAAACTCTTAAACTCTTTGTATATTTTAGTCGTTCGATACTCGTGCCAAAAGTCAACCTGTTCAGCCATCCAATCCACAAAGGGAACTGGCATATAAGCCAAGTGTGGCTCAAGGCTGGGGAGGACGTAATGTGGAACTACCAAGAGGTAAAGAGATCATAAGATTCTATACCAAATAATAATTAAAATAGAATAGGTATTTGTAGATGGAAATATTTAAGGATTTTTAATGTCTTATTTATTTATTTATTTGTTATGCTTTAGTTCCCTTACGCATTTTTACAATTATGTAAAGCTTTTGATACAATTTTTAAAAAAATATTTTCAGAGCTTAGCAAGCAATATCAACTGAGATATTTACAATTTTTGTTAGTAAGGAATTTTCTGTGTGTATTTACAAAATATTTGTTTACTAGGAAAGTTTGGGATGAAAACCTTGACTTGAATAAATTATTGACTACTTACTGGTTCGTTACTAACCTTACTATAGGAATTTAAAGTTAATATATTGCTGGACTGTTCGAGTTCCAGCTTTGTTATGTATATATAAGGTACTCATTAGTTTTAAAAGCTTATTTCCCATTGAAAATGGGAATTTAGGGTATAATGGTTTTGTGAAAACGTATGTAACAGGCAGGAGGCGTGCCCATAAAGTATATGAGGCCACATAACAAACTAATTGGTCTGTAACTATCACTTTGGCTGTTTTCTATACTTTTGGGAAAAATTTGCTATAATTTTTCGGAGGTAGATTTTTTCGACAGATATTGCGTATTCATGTCTGAGTTACAGCATGAAGATGTTAGTTTATGCTTTTGCTCGAAGGTGTCTGCAAGAATCTTTTTAGGTGGAACTGATTTTTTAAATGGATCATTAAGTGTGGTTGTAAAAAGTAGACAAGGAAGGCAACATCGGAGGTTGAGTTCAGGGAGTTCAAGTTATGGCTAGATTGTATATTTGATAATTTAGCATTAATTATTTCTCTAAATGTTCACTTTGCTAATAATTGGATGAGATATATCTACTAATGTGAATTGAATTAAATATTGTATTACTATTAGTACATGATCGGAAGACAGGTAGCTAAATACTTTTGGCCTTTTTAGCCGATTGGAAGATTTAGTGGGGCAAAGATCTATTGTGGATGCCTTGGAGCAAAGTATTTTTACATCTATTTTGACATCGGTGTATTCTAAGCCCAGGTCTGACAGCATGGAGAATTTTTGTTTATGTTGCACAATTTTTACGTAGAAAAATAACAAACTTTTATTTTTGACGCGCGCCTAAACAGTAGGAGCTCCAGACTCGAACTGATATTATAGTTGAAAAGCGATTTTATTAATTTAAAAATGAGTGTATTGTAGTTAATGCTAAATCTAAATATTTCAGAGTATTATTGTCAAACGCAGCAGCAACAAGATTTTGAAAAATATAATATGCATGATCCACGTAAATATTATTATGATGACAGTGAACAGATACTCATCAGCCCAGAGATTTATGGAATTAATACGCAGTTCCATCAAACTGATTACAATTTGAATGACGAAATCCACCAGAGGCTGCAGCAGTTGGAACAATTTCAGCAATGCTTTATGCAGCAGCAAATGAGAGAACTAACACTAAAATCAAGTGGAAATTTCCCCAAAGTAATAAAAAAAAAACCAAATGGAAATATCCCCAAGGAGAAAATTACTAAAACTGTGAGCTCTACGACCACGAAACCAACCGAACGTGCAGAAATTCAAAAAGTAGCAGTCGAGCGAGAGAGTAACACAGAGGAGGCTAGTGAAGCAGTGAATGTACGTGAATTGATATTCACATTTGAGCAACAATCCCTCAAAGAATCCGAACCAACTCAGAGAATCCAAAGCGAACTCTCAGCCAAGAAGCGATCAGAAACGCAAAGCTTGAATACATCGAAAAGTTCAATCAATCAGATCAATGATGAAGCGACAATCAAAGGCATGGTCTTTAAATGTTCCCCAATTTTTGTCGTTTTATTCAGATTTTATGTGGCTAAGAATTGTTTTCATCTGTGTCGATATTATTGAATTTGATTGATAGAATGATCAAAACTATTGAGTAGCTTCATTATAATCTAAAATTGCATTTGGCGTTAAACGACAAGAAGGAAAGCTCTTGTAAGATACCCGGAATACCCGATCTCTGCATAAATACACATTACATTTCTCTGTGCGATTCGAACTTGTATCTTTTTATTATATGTGCAAAAAATTTCAACTTCCCGTTGCCATGATGTGAATCTGAATTTGAATCATCACTTCAGTTGTTCAGAGTATACAAATGATGTTCTAGTTATTAAAATATTCCAATTATCCTCTTATATGATCTATGAAAAAGCTAACTTCCTCTTTGAATATGCGTATCTTATGTTTATGTATTTATATGTATAAAATTGATTTCATATATTTGTTTTTATTTGTATTTCTAACCTTGTTTATAGGCCTCTATGTACCTAAGGAAATATCTTTGGCTAGTTATGCACCTCCGCCCGTACAGTCAACACATAGCTTCCAGAGTTCACCCAAGCCCATGGACTACTCCGCTAAGGCATATGAAGCACCACCATATACTGGTTTCCCCGTTGCGAATCCTAAGCCGGGTCTATATAATTCAGTGCCGCCCAAGCAGCAGCTGTATAATCCAACGAGTTATCAGAAGGTGCCGTCCAGCTCGGTGCAGGCGCCACCTCAGGTCAGCTTTAGTCCATCCCCATTGTCGTTCGAAAAGCTGTCGAAGTTTCAGGAATCGTCGGATCAGAGAAATCAGAGGAATCCTTATCTCAATGTGAGCAAACAGCCAGCCTACAGAGGGGTGCAGAATGTGTCGCCCACTCCCTTCCTGTCGGGCGGCCACGACGATCGATTGCCGATTTCATCGCCCTCATATGGATCAAATGCATCGTATAACTCGGGATCTCAACAGGGGCGTGGCGCCAATCAGAGCTTCAATAACTGCGCCCGGGGCTGGAACAAGGGAGCAAGCAATAACAATCAACAGAATGTCTACTATCCAAGGACTGTGCCAATTGCAGCGACAGAGAGTCTGCCCTACTCAGACTTCTGAATTAACTATTTGATCAGATCTAATTAAATAATAACTCATCATTTCTTATATTTTCCGATTACGATTTACGACATGCTCAACTGATAGGCAACGTATACATGCATACATACAAAAATCTAACATAAATCAAAATTATTCAACATGAACATATTCGAATACATATAACGATATATATATGCATATATAACTATATATATATACAGTCTGATTCATAAATCAAATGCAGTTGTGTGTGCATGTATGTATATGCTTGTTTCAATATATACGAGATAAATATTACTGTTTATTATTGATTGATTGCGTTTGTTTATTTGCGTCTTTTAAGCAATAATTTATAATTATGAAAAATGTGAAACTTTTCAATTAAACATTAAACATAATTCATTTCTTTTGAATCACCCTTATATTGACTCTTATTATTCGCCTACTCAGAAGTTGGGCCCCATGGCTCCGTTGGGTTCAGCGCTGGCCGGCATCTTTAGCATGTATTAGGAGATTTGGGGGTTCCAAGGATATTGAAATGCTGTACGTTGAGAGCTGTTGTAGGCATAAGATGGGTGGAATGGCTAGGAGCTCAGCTTCAACTCTTGCTTCTTACAATCCACATCTTCAAAGAGTAGCGTTGCTCGAGTCTAAAAAAATCCAATGCTACTGGTATTAGTCGTTTCCTAGTGGCGGAAGGAGTAAGGAAATGCTGATTATCAGTGGTCGCAGGATAACTCCAAGGATTCTCAATACTCAACTCGCTGATGCCTTTGTAGACCGCAAAGCCAATAGTAACGATGTTCCGCCAGTATGTTCTTTTGAATCGAATCTCGACGTTGATTCGCGCTGTTACTACCCATAAATACTACTCCTAACTAATTCATTTGCTACCAATGTGGGTTTTACCAACCTTTGGTCAGGAAGTTAGATATCTTGAAAACATAGACGTCGGTTGGCTAATAATTGCGTTGGATATTGGCACTGACTCTACAATACTACATACGCGGAACATCGAGTACTACTACTATTTCCAATGCTAGAGACTTCAAATGAAGGTGAAGGTGAAGGTGAAGGTGTAATGAATACGCACGGTCCCCCTTTCGCCAAAATTTGCAAATTTTTATAAAACCCCTCTATACAATACTAGAGACTTGTGCTTTAACAAATACATATGGACCACCTTAATATTCTCTGAAAGTTTCATCAAGAACTTGTGCTTTGGCAAATACATATATATGGACTACTTCAATATACTCTGTAAGTTTTATTAAGGAAGGTTATGCAGAAGAAAAGTTACTCAACAGCGCTCATATAAAAGAAATGTAAAATGATTTGAGTATTAACTCCCCCAGGGTTCAGAGTAATTCTTAGTCGAGCACTCTTACTCGACTAGAGCACTCTTACTTGTCTTACTACTTCCACAGCAATATATATTTCTACTTTTATTTCTCCCACTCTATCTACTACCTCTACTAAGTTATTTACTACGACTTCCACTGCAACAGATACTTCTACTACACGACTCTACAATACTACTTCCTCTTCAATACCTAATATTACCTCAATTTCTAGCACTCCATCTACCACTGCTACAGCCAGATCAACTACTACTTCTACTAACTAGTTCTACTACAGTTTATTTTATTCTTTTTACTTCTGCAACAAAAAGCTCTACGATTACTTCTACTACTATTAGTTCTCATACTACTTCCATTGCAACAGCAAATTCCTTCTACTATTTCAACCTCATCTGATACTCTACATCTAGTTCAACTACTTCTTTCCTTACTAATATTTCTACTGCAACAGCTACAATATTTTACTACTATAAGCTATTCTACTACTAGTTCAACTGGTACTTCCACTGCTAGTAGTACTACTATAACTTCTACTTTACACACTCCCATACGACTACTACAACCTTAGACATTCTCCGTCGGAGCATCTGGCAGCCCTCAGGGCTGCCATATCGTCAAAGCGTCATGGGGTAGACAACCCTTGCTACAGCACTCGCTGTCCATCTCTGTTTCGGTGGTTGAATGGAGCAAAGCTGCGCAGTAGAGACAAAAAGGAATTGTGAATACAAATCGCAAGATTAAATATATTGAACACATTTTTTGCCACATACATTCCAATCAACTTTTCTTTTTGTTCATTTCAAATTGTTCTAAGTGTTTTATTTAAGATCCAATCTGCGGGCTTATGTCGGCTTCAAAAGGAAAGCTACAAGAAGCATTTAGAGTCTCGATATAAAGTGGAAAAAATTATAAATACGAATTTCAATGGCTTTTCATACAGAAGGTGGATAAGGTTTCAAGCTTGTTAAACTAGTAAGTATATTGCATGAGCCACAATGCTTATCAAAGACCCCTCACACACTGCATTTGGCGCGTAAAAATCAGAAGAAATGAAGGAAATAAAAACAAATTAAGTTAATGAAGAATTAATCAAAGCGAATTTGTTGTTGAAGTGCTATATTATATATACTTCTCTACTACTATTCCTATTCAAAAGTGTAAATAAGTATGTGATGAAGGCCTTAAGCGCATTTAGGTTAAAATAGGAAACTGCTCGACTAGAATATATCCTTTATGCAATAAAGGTTCAGGCAGATGAATCTGTTGCAAAGTGAATTTTGTTCTGTTGTTGATGAGCTACTAGGTACATAGGCTATATATACTACTACTACTACTACTTCTACTGCTATCCATGTGTGTAAATAAGTAAGTGAAGAAATTTAAAGACTCGACCTTAAGTGCATTTGGGAAAGAAGAAAAACAGGAAAAGTGCTAGAATATATCTTTTCTGGCAGATGATCAAATGAAGCTGTTGCCAACTGAATTATTTTGTTCTAAATTCATATTTAACATATATATTATTTTTTTATATTTATTTGTTTTTATTCTATCTCTATTTAAGTTATATCTGCTTTCTGGTAATAATTTTAGTAAAAAAGAAGTGATTTAAGAAATTTAAAAAATATAGACATAAATAGCTAAAAAGTTTTCAGGTTGTCACCTCTTACCTCCTAACTCCGAGTCAAGCCTGGTGCTGTTCCGCATTAATTTTATGGTGCTTCAAATCAGTATTTTGGCATCACGAGTTGTCGTGTTGTGAGTTGTCAGCTGTTAGGACAGCTGACCTATCGCTTGATCGGGGGATATATCTCGCAGCAATAAGAATGCAGCGTTTGGTAGATTCAATGATCTTTCTAAACTGAAATTCGAATAGAAATTGCTTTTGAAACTGTAATATTATAATATTATAGCTATAATCAATAATAAAATGTGTAATGAATTTATTAAATCTATTCATTTTTAATTTTTTATATAATTTTTAAAATTTTTAGCTTAAAAGATGGGCAAGATATAATTTTTTAACTGAATTGCGATTTTGTTTTTAAGCGATAACAATTAATTGAAGATAGTTATCGATTTTTTAGAATAAACTCGATCTGCGCGTGCTATACACGGACCTACAAAAAAATTTCAAGTCTCTAGCTCTAATAGAACCGGAAATCGGCGCGTTCAAACATACGGACAGACGGACGGACGGACAGACAGACAGACGGACAGGGCCAAATCGATTTCTTTTGTTGTCCTGATTAAGAATATATATACCTTACGGGGTCTGTCACGCCTCCTTCTGCCTGTTACATACACCCAACAAAAACATTATACCCTGATTTCCCATTTTCAATGGGCTCAGGGTATAAAAAGAATTCAATATTTATAGATGTTTAGATGTCAATATGGGCGCATTCGATAATACGAATTCAATTGAACAGTCGACTACAAAAAAAAAAGATTTTGTTTAATTTCTTCCATTTTTTAGCTTCCCAAAGGCCAATATTGAAGAACCGCGAAGCTTTTATGAGACGTTGCGCGGACGATGGCGACTTCCTACGGAAACAAAAAGCGTTCGAATAATTTGAATAGGTTCAAACCGATTTTCTTCTTCATCTTGCATTTAAATATTAGTATCCAACGAATTAGTGCATCGTCGTTCTTAATTATAAATGGTAATTATATATTTGCAAACTGTTAATAAACGGACTACTCAACTATCTCATTGGTACGTAGACCTGGCTAATGTGAATCGACCCTATTTTGATGATATAAGCCCAAGAAATATTTCAGCCGTTGTCGACGAGACGGCAATCCTAAGATGCCGTGTCAAAAATAAAGGAAACCGAACTGTGAGTAGTAATGTAGATATAAATAATAGAATGTATAAATAAAATTTCTTATATATGTGTATCATATATATATATATATTATATATATATATATATATATATATATATATATATATATATATATATATATATATATATATATTTATATATATATATATATTTATATATTATATATATTCATAAATATATCTATATCTATCATTATATTGATTTCATCACTACCCAGGTTTCGTGGATGCGCAAGCGCGATCTCCACATTTTGACAACGAACATCTATACGTACACTGGGGATCAGAGGTTCTCTGTCATACATCCGCCAAACAGTGACGACTGGGACTTGAAGATTGACTACGCCCAAGCTCGCGACAGTGGGATCTATGAGTGTCAAGTAAATACAGAGCCCAAGATTAATTTGGCTATTACTCTGGAGGTCGCAGGTAGTACCAATAATTTTCTAATGTCGTCTCTTTTCTTTCTTCTTCTCCTCTTTTCTCATTCCTCTTAAGATATTTTGTATACCCTGAACCCATTGAAAATGGGAATTCAGGGTATAATGGCTTTGTGAAAATGTATGTAACATGCAGAAGGAGGCGTGGCAGATCCCATAAAGTATATATATTCTTGATCAGGACGACAAGAGAAATTGTTTAAGCCCTGTCCGTCCGTATGAATGCACCGATTTCCTAAATTACAAAAGCTAGAGACTTGAAATTTAACATGAATACTCGTGTATACCATACGATGAACAAGTTTATCTTTTTTATCGAAAAGTCATCCCATTTTCTTATTATCGATAACAATCGATAATTTGACTTCGTTTTTCAAGCGTAACTCTGTAACCGTAAAAGCTAGATACTTCAGATTTGCGGTGTATGTTACTGTACTGAATGCGCACATTTTGTCATTTTTCGATTTTGGATACTGGCTCCTCTTTCCCAAAAATTCGAAAATTTCTCCAAAAGTCGTATATCAAATACTAGACAACTTGTGCTTTGGCAAATTCACACATATGTACCATCTAATTATACTCTAAAAGTTTCATTAAAAAAGTCCAAGCAGAAAAAAAGGTATTCAACAATCAATATCCCATAGTAATGCTCATATTGCAGCCCAAGCGCTGCCGCAGCGTCAACTGCGCAGTAAGCAGAGCGCGAGCCTACGCATAACTGTGTATGTATGTGTGTACGCATAGTTCGTTTATGTATTTGTGTGCGATATCCGCGATATGCATAAACGCTAGGAAATTCCAATTACGCTCTTTTTCGCTACCAACTTCAGATTTCTAAAAGTGTCAGCAGGTACCAAAAATATGTAACATTTCCGCTCATATGCCTAGGCATTACTGTGTATTAATGTGTGCATGCGTTATATGCAACGTATATATAAGATAAGCGTACAATAATATTAGTAACGGCTCCCACAGGGTTCAGGGTATCTCTTAATCGAGCCGTCTCGATTAAAGCAGCACTCTTACTTGTTTTATATATTTCATTTAATTTTTGCTCTCTCTTCTTTTTTCTTGTTCCTCATATTCTTCACCTCTTCTACTCTTCTTCTTTCTTTTTGTTCTTATAATTTCACCTTACATATATTATCTTCTATTTGCTCTTTTCTCTTCTTGTCACCTGATCTCTTCCTATATCATTCCATTTTATTGCTCTTCTCTTATTAAATTTCCCTCATTTTTCTTTAATTACAGCTGAATTTGATATGAGAGATAGAAATTCGGAGAAGCTTTACTACAATTCTAAAGGTTTGTTTTCTAATCTACATATATTCTTGAAATCTTGAGATCGATGAATTAAGCAATCAATGAATAAATCTATACATTTTCCATCTTATTGAGTTAGAAATGTGTTTAAAATATATATTTTCATTTGATAAATTTGAAAAAATTTTTTTTTTAATTTAAATCTCAAAGCGGCACGTGCTAAAATCTTGGGTTCGACAGAAATACATGTGAAGCGAGACAGTACTATCGCTCTAGCATGCTCCGTCAACATACATGCATCGTCTGTGTTATGGTAAATAAATTTCTCATATCTCTGCATATATCTTTGATTAACTGGTAAATCTTTCAGGTATCATGGCTCAGCGATTGTCGACTTTGATTCATTGCGCGGCGGCATTAGTTTGGAAACCGAAAAAACCGATGCAGGCACTACGAGTCGGCTGATGCTGACCCGCGCTTCACTGAGAGACTCTGGCAACTATACGTGTGTGCCCAATGCAGCTGTGC
>JAWNOD010000139.1:947500-960000 GCA_035046225.1 Drosophila pegasa | reverse complement strand
CCACGCCTCCTTCTGCCTGTTACATACATTTTCACAAAACCATTATACCCTGAATTCCCATTTTCAATGGGTTCAGGGTATAACAAGTAAGAAAACTCTAGTCGGGCGTAACCGACTAGGGTATACCGTGAGCCTCGTCGAACCTGTGTTTTCCAATACACTTATATTTAGCGTAAAATTTTACAAAAATTTCAAGTTTAAAGCATTTGTGGCAAATGTAAACTAAAGCAGCAGCTAATAATTCAACAAAATTCAAACGTAATTTGCGATTCTTCGAAGCGACTAGAATGCAAGCGTTTGTATGTGTGTGTGCAAGTGCGTTCCCTTGGCGCTGCTGCCGCGTGAGTTTGCAAAGTAGCCAAACGCTTTGTTTAATAACTTTTTTGCTATTTAATGGATTTCAATGAAATTTTCGGCATATGATCAACATATTCTATGGGCATATTTGTCAGTTTGGTAAAAGTGCCAACTCATTCGCATTTTGGCTATATTTGAGACTGAACTTCAATTTGGGGATATTTGGGGCCGGTATCCAAAATATAACGAGATTGCATAAAATACATATAAAGCTAAATATAAAATTTGGCGTCTCTAGCTTAAAAGATGGGCGAGATAGAATTTTTTAATTGAATTTCGATTTTGTTTTTAATCGATAACAAATTATTGGGGATAGTTATCGATTTTTTAAAACAAACTCGATCTGCGCGTGCTATACACGGACCTACAAAAAAATTTCAAGTCTCTAGCTCTTATACGGGCTGAAATCGACGCGTTCAAACATACGGACAGACGGACGGACGGACGGACAGACGGACAGGGCCAAATCGATTTCTCTTGTCGTCCTGATCAAGAATATATATACTTTATGGGGTCTGCCACGCCTCCTTCTGCCTGTTACATACATCCAACAAAAACATTATACCCTGATTTCCCATTTTCAATGGGCTCAGGGTATAAAAAACAATAGAGTCACTGAGCACTAGATGTTGGACATCAGAATTTAGTGATAAACATAATATTTTGACAACAATATTAAGATTAACAATTATTCTTATTAATTTATATGTTTCTTTGCTATAAACGTAGGACATTTGCGTTTCCGGACTCTGAGAATGAGAAAATTCTCAAAATGTGTCTCTTCAAAAATACGATAATGGCTTTAAATATACTGCATAGCTTGAAATAAGCGTAAGCGTATCAAAGAAGGTTTTCAGTCTTGAACTTTCACAAGCAAATAGCATTTTTGGCAAAAAAAGTCTAAAAATTAACATTACCGACCAAGACTTGAACCTACGCCAACTACGCAAAGTGCATCAGCTCTACCAACAAGCCACGAAATATTTATAAAATAAATGCGCCTGGATACGAACTCAGGACATCTTCTTGTTCCACGTGCGTCGTCTCTACCGCGACGCCACTCCACTGCTTCAAAAATCAGTTGCAAATGTAAACTAAAGCAACTAAGTTCACACGCAATTTGCGATTCTTCGAATTGTGTGTGCACATGCATAGGAACTTTTTTGCTACTTAGCGCGGGCTATACATCGGCGTTTACGGAGAGACGGACAGACAGACAGACGGACAGGACAGGGCTAAATCAACTTCTTTTGTCGTCCTGATCAATAATATTATACTTCATGGGGTGTGGCATAGCATAGAGTATGTAGATCATATGCGTGACATTTATTTAGTTATTTTTTTTTTTTTTTTAATTTATATGAATTTGGCGGCGTTGTTGATAGAGATGATGCGACGTAATTGGTTGTTAAAGAGCAAGCCTGAATATTTTTAATAATTTTACGCTAAATAAAAGTATATTGAAAAATATACCTATTTACTTTGGTTTATGTTTTGAGTAGTGCAGCATTATCCTTTTTTCGTTATTGTAGCGTTAGTGGGATCACGGAACTCTTCATATATTGATATGCTATACTGTCATACGATACCTGGAATTTTTTTTGCCTTTGCCTTTGGCTTGGAGGTGGACTCGTCCGGTTTCGATATCTGTAAGCTGGCCGAGAACACGTTCTGGTTTTCTAATATAATCGGCGTCGATTGTCGCCTGCCGTCAGGTAGAAGCGCCGCATTATAGCTGGCTTCTCGTAGGCTCACCTGATTTTCGATCGATTTGGATCTCTGCGCACTAGAAATCAGATTAAATAGAATATATTAGTCACATGATATACATATATTATATATTAAGGAGGTATCAAGTCGCACATAATAATCATAGGAGGTATAATTATGAATATGTGTATAATTTCTTAAATATATATAATTGATTTATATAAATGATTATTCTATATTAATTTTATAAAGTTAGTAGTATTACATTCTATACAGTACAAAGAGTATAAATTCTTACGTTGATTGATTGATTTTGGCCGTGATTAGAGCGTGTAATTGCTCTGGACAAGTATCTAGCATATGGGTGTATAGCAGATCTACAAGATCCACAGGGACTTTAAAGATTTCTTCATAGTGGTCAATCATGATTCTGCGAAGTAAAAATAGAAGAAAACCAAGTAAAAATACTCTAGGTGGGTGTGACCGACTAGGGGATACCCTGAAACCCGTCGAAGCTGTGTTTTTAGATATACTTCAAAGATTGAAATTAGCGTAAGCTAATAAAAATGTTGGGGTCGAACTTTCACAAATAGCATTTGTGGCAAATAAAAAATATCTGAATACCGACATTAACATGCCAATACTTGAGCCTACGCCAATTACGCAACGCACACAGCCTCTACCTACGCCGCTACTCCACCTCTTTAAGAAGAAGCTGTACATAACAACTAAAGTAGCAGCTCACAATTCAAGCAATTCAATTGAGAATTGACAAGAATTCAAGAATTCAGCTTTTGGGGCAATTGCCAAAATTTAACAAATTGCCCGCAATCAATACAGTAACATACACCGCAAATTTAAAGCCTCTAGCTTTTACGGTTATAGAGTTACGCTTGAAAAACGAAGTCAAATTATCGATTAAGAAAATGGAATGAGTTATCGAAAAAAATGATAAACTCTTTCAGTGTATGTTATACACGAATATTGCTTTCAAATTTCAATTCTGTAGCTTTTCTGGTTTACGAGATCGGTGTGTTCACACGTACAGACGGACAGGGCTATATCAACTCAATCTTCTTGTCGTCCTGAACAAGAATATATATACTTTATGGGGTCTGCCACGCCTCCTTCTCCCTGTTAAATACATTTTCAATGGGTTCAAGGTATAAAAACACACCTTCGACGGGGATCAGGGTATCCCCTAGTCGGTCACACCCGACTATAGTTTTCTTACATTTTTGTTTGCAAATATGTGAATAAAATATGAATAATAATATTACCTAATGACATTGATGGCATCGGCCATGTTACCCTGCTCTTTGTATTCCGCAGTCTTTGGTGGATAATCGCGCAAAATGTTTGGGGCAAAGACGGTGGACAGATTGTTGCTGTCCATTTTGTTGCCAATCGTATGAACGGTGCCATCTGGATTGCATATGTCATCACAGTGGGCAGCTACGTTGCCCAGAAACTTTAATAATACATATAATGTATCACGATGTGCAACGGGCAACAGCTTGATCAAATGGGATATCGCTTCCAGTTGTAGGCGTCGATTGCGTATCCCTAAGAAGAATTTTAGTTATACATCGTAATATAAATAGTAATTTAATAAAATATATATATTAGGTTTGTCTTACGTTGCGTTTCCAAAAATGTTGTATATAATCTTTTGCACAGTAGGGGCTCAGGTAAATCCCGTAGAAACTCCTTAAGCAATGTTGCTACGTCGTGTGGACATGTATTATCAGGAATGCGCATGTTGCTGTTCTTATCGAAATCCTCACGAAGCTGAAAAATAAAAATAGGGTATCGGTTAGTGCTTTAGACGGAAGGGCCAAACTAGAATATACTGGGACCTACCTCAGCCGATCTACATATCTTACATATATGACTTTGCTTAAGTTTACGAAACTGCGAGCCTAGTGAATCTGTTCAAAAAAAAAAAAACAAAAAAAAAAAAAAGAAACGAAACGGTAGTGCTCTGAGCACTGAATTTTGGACATTGCTATTTAGTGATAATATCAATATCAAAGCAATATCGTTTTTCAAAACGTAGGTGATGCTTGATAACTATAATCAACTTTATAAAAATAAGGTAGCTATCGATTATTTGATGGATCTCTTTTAATTTTCGAGATCGACGAATTTAAATATTCGGACAGACTGTGTATGAATATGTATGCAATGTATATGAAAGGGCCAACCAGAAGGAAACTTCTGCCCTTTTTCTTGGTTAGTAACATTACTTAGTTCTTGAATTAAATGAAAGTTTTGATGGACTTACTTGTTTCACACGCTTCTGAGATGTACTAACTCTAAAGAGTCCGACTTTTTGCAGTCCATATTCCTCCAAATATTCTATACAAATTGTTACGAACATCGGCACATTCAGTGTTGAGCTATTTTTCGATTCGGTATATAATATTCGATCGAGATCTAGCTCAACATTTCGCATATCAAACTGACTCCGCGACATTTCCATTGACATCGATGAGGATTTTTGTAGGTTGGTTAAATAGTCAGTCGATGAGGTTACCTGATCTGAAGGACTACAGCGTCCGTAGTCCATTGACTTGGTTGGCAAGCTTTCATACGACCGCACCTACAAGGGCATACATGGAAGTTAAAACAAGTAATAAAACTCTAGTCGGGTGTAACCGACTAGGGGATACCCTGATACCCCTGTTTTTAAATATACTTCATAGCTTGAAATTACGGTAAATTAAAAAAAAAAAAAGAAAAGAAATTCTAAAAATCGACATTAACAGACCAGGTCTTGAACGTACGCCATTACGCAACGTGCATCAACTCTTGGCTATATTTGCAACTGAACTATAACTTAAAGTACTTGGGGTAATTTGATGCTGGTATCCAAATATAAGTGATATACTATTTTGAATGGGCTCAGAATATAACAATTAAGAGTGTTCTAGTCTAGACGGCTCGACTAAGAGATACCCTGAACCCTGCGGGAGCTGATATTACAGTCTATTTACATTTATTTTATATATATATATATTGCATATAACGCATGCACACATACATACACACTTATGCGTAGGCACGCACTCTGCTTACTGCGCTCTGCTTACCATCAGAGTATAATGAAATTTTCAAATTTTGTGGAGAGGAGGGCCGGTATTCAAAATCCAAAGAAATACAAAATGTGCGTATTCATTATAACAACATACACCGTAAACCTAATAGTCTCTAGCTTTTATGGTTATTAAGTTACGCTTAAAAAATTAAGTCAAATTATCGATTGTTATCGATAATAAGGAAATGGGATGAGTTATCGAAAAAAAGATAAAGTCGTTCAGCGTATGGTATACACGAGTTATCATGTTAAATTTCAAGTCTCTATTTTTTGTGGTTTACGAGATCGCTGCGCTCACACGGGCGGACGTGCAGAAAGAAGGAGAGGGCTATATCGACTCAGCTTGCCTTCCTGATCAATAATATATACTTTATGGGGTCTGTCACGCCTCCTTCTGCCTGTTACATATATATTCACAAAACCATTATAACCTGCATTCCCATTTTCAAAGGATTTAGATGTCAAAAATTTGTTAGCAATTGAGAGGGATCTTTTGGGTGCTCTAGTGCGAGTGCTATTGCTTCAATCATTCTGACTTCCTCTGCGTCGACACTAATGCAATGGGTTCTACAACGTTTTAGTCCCAATTAATAAATATTTTCAGTATTAAACAAATTCTTACATTGTCATTTAGTTTTCCAGCTCGACTACTTCGAAATACTGATGCCAGCGAATGTTTTGAACCGGTTTCCACCTCTCTGCATTGCTTCTTTTCTCTTGATAAGCAGCACTCCAAAGAGCTTCCAAATAAATTATCACGTCCATCTGTTTCAATTAGTATGTAATTAGTAGAAAGATTATAGTGTTAAAGTTACAGTCAGACATAGCCGACTCACTCTTATAATACTAGTACTAGTTCACAACTCAATGGGGGGACCATACAATTATGATTTTCTCTGAGGAGGAGGTGTATACTGTAAAGCTGTGCAGATAACGATTACTCGATTCGCAATGGTAATAGGATTAGATTTTAGATTTCCTTGTGCAAAATTGTGAAATTTCTTACGGGAAGGAGCCCAAAGTTCAACGATTGCCCAAGGAGCGCAAATCTATAGAGTCTATTAGGTAAACAATTTGCGCCGCCTTTAGACAATGGGAGATTTTTTCCTAGGGGAATCGCCTAGCTTCAATAGAGTATTGAGATAACGCTCTTACGGTAGATATTGTAATTCTCAACTTTTTATGAGACAAGGGTATACACTTACATGTTTGAGGGCATCAAAATCTCTGTAATTAATTCTTGTACGATCGTATCTTTAAATGAGATAAGATATTGAAGGCCTATCAGATAAACGGACGAACGGTCCTACGGACGAGCGACCAGATGGACGTACTTTTTGACGGACAAACGTTCGGACTGATATGGTCGTATTGACTCATCGAGTAGTTAGATCAACTCAGCAATACCTCCATCAGCCTGTTACATATATTTGTACCAAAACAGTACGTAATACAAATCTTACTGTGTTCATCCTTTCGGCCAATGTCAAAAAAGCTTGTTGTGAGCGCTCTTTTCTTTGATACAATTCGTGACTTCTGCGTGTTTCGATCTAAGTCTGAATTAAAAATAATATATATATATATATATATATGCATACAATTTCGTATAGTTCGTCAAGAATTTAGTTTACCTATATTCATGCCAATATTTAATTCCTTAATTTTCTCTAAAGCTATGTGCATCAGCAATTCAGTTTCGATATCGGAAAGTTTCTCTAATGATGTGTCTGTTAGCTGAAGGATCTGGCCGTCTTCTGATATCCATGAGAAGTTCTCCTACGGAAAGTATATATAGAATGTTTATACGTTTATAATATTTATTATATTTGTTTGCTTTTGTCTTACCAGTGGCGTCCACTTTTGTCTCTGTGCTACAAAATCCTGACTCTGATTTTGTCTGCTTTGACATTTGGAACGACTGCCCCAAATTTTTCTCGACACGAATTGTCCAACATTAGATAAAGATTTGGACTTCTGCATGTTTGTTGTTTCATTTTTATCGGAATCTGAAAATAAATCGAAAAAAAATGATATAAATTAGCTGAAGCTCTCAAATCTCTGGATGGTAGATATATCAAGCTTAAAAGTTAAGAGCTTATCGCCTGTGGTGCTCGACTCATATTAGACTCTCTCTCTCCCTCTCTTCTTCCCTCTCTCACGAGTTCTTTTCCTTCCTGATTGAGAGATCTTTCTTCCCTTAGAATATTCATGATAGATATATACATATATATACATATATACATATATATTTTTTTTGGATGGTCGACTCTAGCACCTTAGAGCTCTTCAGGTGGCCGGACGGACGGAAGGATCCATTTACTTACTTAATTACCGACAATAATTACAGTCAATAACCAAAAAAAAGGTTATTAAATTTGGGAAATTTAAGAACGTTTTCGCATTGCTTTTAGAAATGATGACGTAATGCTGTGCGTATGTACATCCCAATGGGGTGTGCGTGTGTGTACGTGTACTTACTTATAAATGTCTCATTTACATTTCCGTACTTTACGCTTTGTGTACTTGAGGGCTCATTAGAGTTAGCATGCCAAAAATTCGATAGGAAATGTGAGCTCGAAGTTAATATCGCGCTAGCCGTTCGCCCACTCTTCTCCTTTTGTGAGTAGTGCTGAGTGGGGCTCGTTGGGGAGTTGGGCGCCGACAGGCAGACAGATTGCCCCATCGCCTTTCGGTTAAGGCTCGAGCTTTGTTCCTCCGCGTGGCGCTCTTGGAACTGCCTATCCCACTCGCTCTTCTTGCGTATGCGCTCATCGAGGTCCTTCTGCCAGGCAATGTGGGCATTGTGCAAATTGATTGAGTTCTCGTTGCCGCGGATATAGTCTAGGGCGACTTGAGCCCACGCATCCAGTGTTTGCACTGCCTTGTCATTGCCCTCATCCATGCCGGGCGGGTTGATCTCGCCCTTTGCTTTTATATTCCGTAGATTCCGATCATAGTTCACGGACTTGAAGCGACTTGCATCGCCGTCGTGCAAACTCTTCTTCCGAGCCATGCGCAAATATCGCTTTATCGTGTCGCTCACGGACTGCGAGACGTCTTCGTTATCGATCGAGCTGCGCCTGTGGTTGGCAGTGTGGCTATCGGCCTCATCATTCTCTGAGTGGTTATTATAGTTATTTTCGTTCAACATCTGCTCGTATTGCTCAGCTAAGAGTTTCAGCTCGGCGAGCTGTACGAAATTCGTTTGCGTTCCACACGAATTGAGAGTCAAAAACTTATCACGTGCTGACCTACTAGAAATCTTATTGAGTATATTTGTTTCCAAATTTTTAGTACTACTGCGCCTCAGCTCGAGAGTCTCCGGTGGCTTCTGTACGCGCTTAACTACATTCGCATTTGACGGTTCAATCGGTCTCTGAGACTTTTGAATGGATTCTTCGAAGCTCGGCATATAATTTGAGCCATTCTCGTAGCAGCTGGTGCCTGAATTGTTAAACTGGAGGCTCGAGTATGAGGTAGATCTGGCTAGGTTGGCCTTGCTCGATGTTGGCTCAGTGGAATGTAAAATGCGATGCAATTGCTGCTTCTTCAGCATATTGTATATCTTTTTTAAGAGAGCCTTGTCTTCCAGAATTGCCGGCGATATATTATCATAATCCAATTTGATGCCGCACAAGGACGAACTTTGCAGCAGTTTTAGGCGTTCCAGTAGCATCGACTCATAGTTCGAATTGTTCACATTCAAATCATTTGAGTTTAAAAACTTACTCTCAAAGGTAGGCCGCTGGGCACTCGGCGAAGAGGTTTGATCCGGACGGATGGTTTTCGTGCCCAGCAATGTGGCTGTCTTATACGAATCTCGAATCTTGAGATAGGACTGTAATAGCTCTATGGTTAGGTCTACATTATCATTTAATTCCTGAGCTCGCTGATGGGCCTGAGCTGCAAAGTTATTGCCTCGATGCTGAGAGAGGATCTTGAGGCGTCGCTTGGAGCAGCTTTTCGTGGCGCCGGGAAACGACGATTTTCGGCGCCACAGAATGAATCGTGGCTCGGACGCACAGACTCGCTGGAATTGCTCCTCTATGTGGGCTATATTATCTGCGCCATGGATCCCCTTGCCCTCGGGCAACAGCTTGCGCCCAGCATCGGTCATATAACGCCAGGTCTTGCGTGTCAACAGCCAACGCTCGCGCTTCTTATCCTTCTCCTTCGACTGGAAGCGCCGACGTCCACTTGACATAGACGCCGCCGATGCCGGCTGCAGCTTGACATTCCCCCGACTCTCAGCTTCCTCAATCTGCTGCAGCTCATCGATCACACTATCTAACGGACCCGACTTTTTCTTTATTACTGTCACGGGCTGACGCAAATTACTGTTCGATGCACTTGGCATCTTTGGCTTTCTTATCTTATCCAGTTCTTGTGCAGTTGCCATCTAAAACAGAAATATAATCATCAGTACTTTGCTCGTCGATTCGTTATTTCAATTCTATAGTCTACAGTCTTATCAAGTTACACATCGGCTACAGTCCTTGTGGATGTATATAAAATGTATATTTATATGTATATGTATATGTATATGTATATAAAATCAGTTGCGAAATATTTATTTCTAAAAGCAATTCAATCTTATTCAACTCGTTCTCATAGCTTGGCTGTGAACGAGCATTGTACAGTCGTGTGCAACCAACTCGAATGTTGTATTCAAAGCATTTGCTTTTTTCGATGATTATACAGGGTATATACGCGTGAGCATGACTAATTTCTATTACTTTTTTTATAGTATTTAAATGCAAGTTACTCGTTTCTTATCAGTGATATTAACATAGTAAAAACCGAATAAAGTGTATGGGTTTTGGTGATCTGTTAAATTTTATTAAAAAATATTTAAGATGTCAATTTGATATTTGTGTTACTTTTAAGTGGAAGTGTTAAGCAGTGTATTAAAAAAATGTATGAAATTTTACATGCTAAATAACGAATAAAGAAATATTGTAAGCTCTTTGGTACATGCTTTCTAAAGTTCAAATGGATACTGTTTTCATACTTTTCTTTACTTCCAAATGAAATTCACTTCTTTGTTGTTGAGCCCATTGAAAATGGGAAATCAGGGTATAATGGTTTTGTTGGATGTATGTAACAGGCAGAAGGAGGCGTGGCAGACTCCATAAAGTATATATATTCTTGATCAGGACGACAAGAGAATTCGATTTGACCCTGTCCGTCTGTCTGTCCATCCGTCCGTATGTTTGAACGCGCCGATTTCCGCTTCTATGAGAGCTAGAGACTTGCTATTTTTTTGTAGGTCCGTGTATAGCACGCGCAGATCAAGTTTATTTTAAAAAATAGATAACTATCGCCAATTAATTGTTATCGATTAAAAACAAAATCGAAATTCAGTTAAAAAAATTATATCTCGCTCATCTTTTAAGCTAGAGGTACCAAATTTGTTATTTAGCTTTATATGTATTTTATGCAATTTTGAACTTTGTTATATTTTGGATACCGACCCCAAATTCTATGAAAAACATAGATTCGACGGGGCTCAGGGTATCCCCTAGTCGGTCACGCCCGACTAGAGTTTCATACTTGTTTATTTATGTAAAAAGGAAAAAACTAACAAAGTTTTATATAATTTCTATATAATTTAAACAAATCAATTTTAATTTAAATATTGCTTTATTAGTTTTTATTTAAATCTAGAAAAAAATATTTGATTACTTATTTTGTATTAAACAATAAAATCTTAACTAAAATTGTAAATTTTAAATTCTTCTTTATCTTTATTTATGTGTTATTATTTTACTATTCAAGTTTTAATTTAAATTGCTCAATTTTGCAATACAACTTTAGTCGGTGACCATATATATAACTGTTAAGACTTTAAATATTTTTTGTTTTTTTGTAATTTGATCTTTTTTTGTTTACTGTTTTGTTTTATGGTTTCAGCAATATTGGTTCTTAGTATTTTTTCAAGAACTCTTTCATTTTGATTAGACATAAACTGTGGAAATATTTTATACGATCTGAGTAAACTTTCACGTTTGTTTTTGTAGTCTTTTCCAAATATTTGAAATATATGTTAAGTATATTAATGCTAGCAGTTTAATTGATCTATAAGTAAAACACGCAAACACACACTAGACACATATTATATATATATATATATATATATATATATATATATATATATATATATATATATGTATATATATTTACTTACAGATTTTTGGTATTTATTTATTGATTTTTGAAGGATTATTTCTACGGAGTCTTATAATTTTGTTTGCCGTTGTCACACTGGTTTAGACTTCACCATACTGGCTCAAGATAAACTTTCGATAGAGCCATACACATGTATGTGTTTTACATAGGCACACGAATTAAAAATACGTAATTTCACTTAAATTTACATATTTTTAAATATATATATTATATATAGATATATTTATTTATGAATAATACTCACAATATAATTATTATTATTTTATATATTCATTTAAAGCCTATATATATATATATATATATATATATATATATATATATATATATATATATATATATACATATGCTTTTATATATATATTTATATAGAAGATCAACTCTATATTTATGTTAATATATAGATAAAATAGATTTGTCTCTTTATGTACATATATAGCTAATATATATATAATTATATACATATATATCTATATATCTATTTATTTTTTTATAATTATGCAAATTGAAAAAATCACATCGAATTTTAGACTGTTCAACAAACTCAAGTCTCGAGAATAACGTAAAATATTTTTGAGAGCACGCATAAAAAGATAGAATACATAAAAAATCAGTTTATTCTTGAGAAAATATCGCTGAGTATATGTATACAAATGTTTATAAATATATATACACACAGGCATTTGCTCTCTCTTTCTGTGCTCTCTCTCTCTCTGTCTCTCTGCATATATAATAAAAACTTAAATACTCGCGCTCTCCGCCTGCGTTATCTGTGTGTATATAAACATGCACATACATTTTCACATACATATTCATTTTTATATTTATATATATTTATAAAAATATAAACATAAATTAATATATAAAAATATATTTATATATTTAGATATATAAATATATAAACATATATGTACATGTGCAACAAGTGAGTATGGCCACTTCTCTAGTTTTCTTGTACATTGAAACGTCATTAAAAATGGGTAAACGAGGCATAATGTTTATATTTCCAATGTATGTAAATGCGTATATGTACAGCTGTGTTCAAGAAATGATAGTGCGACCCAGCGCCGAATGTTGAAAATCATAACTTAAAGTGAGCCCTAATTGAAAAAAAAAAAACAAGTAAGAAAACACTAGTCGGGCGTGA